>JAATLQ010034467.1:0-13384 GCA_013421005.1 Heliconius erato x Heliconius himera
AATACGGGTCTTTAAATCTCTCAGGCATGTGATGGAAAAGGAATTATTGAAGCGGATTTACATTGCACTCGTGCAGTCTGTAATCACGTACTGCATCCCGGTTTGGGGTGGCTCTGCAAAGTCCCATTTTCTTAGTTTAGAAAGAGCACAAAGAGCTCTCATTAAGGTGATGTACTTTAAGCCATACAGATTTCCAACAAGTACTTTATATGAAATCAGCGGTATATTATCTGTGAGAAAACTCTTTATTTTAAATGTAACCTTGAAGTGTCACGAAATTATACATTTTGATAAAAATAAATTAAGGAAACGACGAAATGATCTTGTTGCCCCACGAAGTAATGTACGCTCTAGTTTTGCAAAACGACAATACAGTTTCCAATCGTCTACTTTGTACAATAAGATAAATCGTCTCCTTCAGATATATCCTATGCAAAAGTACTCATGCAAGAAAGCTGTGACTAATTGGTTAGACAAACTTTCGTATACAGAAATTGAAACATTACTTTCATAACATTACTTCTATATTTTACACACAGTGCACAGATAAATATAATTTAGGAATATACAATACAAGACATGCACGGACAACGCTACCAGACTACACACCAATACACACACACACACACACATACACATACACACACACACACACACACACACGCGCGCGCGCGCGCGCATTCACGTACACGTTCAAATGCATACATTTATGGCCCCCTTAGAATTTATTTATTGTTTTTTTTTTTCTTTTTAGATAGTTCATTCTTTGTCATTTATAGGTATACAAGCTTTTTTTTTTTTTGTCTTCTATTATACCCGTTTATTATTTTTCAAGTTTAAATGTACCAAACGGAGAAGCGAGTCATTCTCAACACAAGTATCTTCGATTACTTACTGGGAAGACTCAACTTGTAAAAAATTTATGTGAATAAAGCTGTTTTTTTTTTTATTTTATTATTTAAAATACAAAAATCATTGTAGGTATACTTGAAATGTTTTCTAGTCGTAGTCGTGGTACACAATATGCACATGTTCAGAAAAGCCTACGTTCAAGGTGTCCACGACATAACGGCCGTACTGTTTGTCAAAAGTCTTATCTAAATTGAACTACTTAATAATAAAATAAAAAAAATATAGACGCGTTCAATAGAAAACCTCCTCCATTTTTTCTTCGATACTAAACAATTTTAACATTCATTTTATATTTTTGTAACGATATCTATTTACGATCTGCTGTCATAATATAAGAAAAAAGAATAATTTGAAATTACTGTATCAGTATCAGCGTTTCCAGATTTTATGGGGAAAAGCGGGATTTTTAAACTTTTAAGTAAAAAGCCAGAGGCTAGTTGTGGCGCAGGGACACAAGTCTGTGACTGAAAACGGGACAAGTTGTGGGTTCGGTCAACACTTGAATAAATTTGAATATTTCATATTTTCATTTCTTCGATTTGGTGTCGAAGCAAAGCGTGGTGTTGAGTTCTGCCACTGAAATGCCTCCAGAGTTCGGTGGAAAGTGGGGAGCGGAGTATCTTAACAAAACGCTCACTCTGCCTACTCTGCTATATACGGGATACAGCGTGAAGCTACAAAATAAAAATAAATCCGATTTCGAACAGCGGAAGAGGCGAAGAAAGGACGGAATGCAGGATCAGTGTAAATAGTAAGATATTAGAACAAGTGAATGAAGTGGTATACTTGGGAAGTATGTTCAGTAGAGATGGATGTGGAAAGGCGTATTGCTGCCGGTAACAAGGTTAACTGAGCCTTAGCTGCATTCATGAGACGGCGAAACGTCAGCACAGCTGCGCGTTTGGCCGTACACAATGCAGTTTTGGTACCGACTCTGTTATACGGCAGCGAAACGTGGGTATTACAGAAAAAGAATGAAAGAAAGATGAATGCTGTGGAGATGCGATCTCTTCGTAGGATATGCGGAGTCAGCTTAGCTGATCGAATCCGCAATGAAGAGGTACACAGAATGGCAGGCACTAGCGGGGATGTCACGGTGAGAATGAAGAAGAACGTGCTCAGCTGGTTTGGGCACGTCGAACGAATGAGTGATGAAAGAATAGCAAAAAAGATGTATGATGGAAAAGTGAGCGGTAATAGAGGTAGGGGGAGACCTCGGTTGACCTTCGAAAACACAGTATCGAAGATACTAGAGGAAGGTCACGTAAAAAGCATGAGGGTCCCCCGAAGGGCATGTATGAAGAGGTTGATGACAGTGGACGAGGCGAAAGAGGTATGTAGAGACCGTAGCGTTTGGCGCTCCGTTCTCTCTGACTACCCCGCAAGGGATAAAGCGTGAAGCTAAGTTAAGTTAGGAAGAGGCGAAAGAGGTATGTAGAGACCGTAGAGTTTGGCGCTCCATCCTCTCTGGCTACTTCGTTTGGGATGCAGCGTGAAGCTAATAAAATTATTCATTTATTTCTATTTTAAATAAAGTCAGCAAAGCGTGGCGTTGAGTTCTGCCATTCAACACACAATGAATCCAGAATTCGGCAGAAAGTGGGGAACGGAGTGTCTTAACACTAGGTTCCATCTGCCTACCCTGCAGTGTGCGGGATACAGCGTGAAGCTGATTTTTTTTATTATAAATAAAGTCCAATCTGATGGTAGCAGTCAATACAAATATTTTTTTTAATAAAAAAACCGTCAAAATATTGAAAACGTCATAGTTTTTGTTTACCCTGTAAGTCAGTTATGTCCTTAAAGTATATGACTTACAAATACCTACCTATTTCTATTTTTATGAAATTATCAGTATATAATTATGAAAATAAAGTAATTAAAACAGATTACTCACAATACATGGAATCCGTGGAAAACAAGAACCTGCCTGATCTCACTGGGGACATATAGTTTTCAGCAAAAACGAACGTCGTGCCACGAAAATCGACAGTAACGCTGATCTGTATATTAATTTCACGATTCATCGTTGTAGGAATACATTGCTTAGTTAGCGTGGAAGCTGTTTTTTAAAAGGTGCAGGTTTGAATCATGCATTTTTTAAAATATTACGAATAGTCTAAGTTTATTATTTTTTTATACTGTAGTTCAATATTCATCATTAGAACTGATTACTATAATTTATTAATTTTGTTTTATATAGTATATGTATATTTTAAAATATTTTATTTTTTATTATCTGTGATCCATTATGGTTTTATTTAAAAAAATATGCGATGCTTCAAATAGAAAGATATAAATAAAGTATATATATACAATACAATATGTTTTTTTAATATAAATTAAATAAATAAGAGAAATTAATAAAAAATCTAAAAAAGTTTATTATTTTATTTACGGATGCTATTATACGTTTTATGGCTTGTTAAAACAAGAAAACGTCTAATTGGATGTAGTTATGTAAATTACATGAAAGCAACAAGCAAAACAATATTGATTAGTAAAAATTGTAAAATCAGAAGCACACTTACAATGTTTATGAGGCCAGTCGTGGCGCAGGGGCACAAAGTGTAACTGTAAAACTGACTGGTTGTGGGTTCGATATTCACTCGAGGAGATGACATATTTACTTAAATTTATGTTTCCATTTCTTCGCCCGCACTGAGCAGCAGCTGACGTTCATCATGCCTTATTATAAGGCAACAACTCTCTATTCCATGAGTTGAGTGAGTCCGCTTGAGGGGAAATGACTAATAAAATTCGAGTTCTGTTCCGCCACTTAACACTCATTACCATCTAGAATTCGGCGGATAGTGAATATAGAAGTGGTCTAACTGGAAATGGAGCAACACTAGTTTTCAAGGTTCCCTCTGTTCTCTCTGCTATGTGAGGAATACAGCGTGAAAAAAAAACAGGTTAAATTAATAATGACATATTACTGTAATGATCTTCTTATATTCTTATTTGTAGTTCCAATCTCCAACTTTCGGAAAAACAGTAAACACTAACTAGTAGTGCACTTGAAGCTGCTTCTACCATTACCGCCTCTACCATTTACTGTAAACTTAAATTTTGTTTAGGGCTTGGCACTTTCTAGCATTATAACGTCCATTTATTAATAACTCTTTAAATTCAAGCTAGTTTTATAGCATATATTAAACACAGGTGTAAGTTGTTAGCTATGTTTTTACAAATTATTATTTTAGTCTTGACAGTTACTTATATTAGAAATGAACAAATTAAAGAAGATAAAATGGTAGGATTAAAAGCCTTACACGATATACAAATAAACAAGGACACGATTATTACTAGGAACATGAATCTAAAGAGTAAATATGGGGAAAAAGGTATTTTTTTTATTTTTGAATTTACCAATAAAAAAAAATCTAGTAACGAGGTAAAACGCTAAATATCTTAACATATCAACACGAAATGTCTTCAGAATTCGGCATAAAGCGGGGACCAAAAGTATCTTAATCAGTGCTTTAAGGCCAGGTTCCCAGGTTTCCTCTGCTAAGTAAAGATCAAAGAGGAAGATGGTTCTAAATTCATATGTGAATTCTTGGACTAGTCTTTACACTATGAGTGTTGTTGTAATCTGTTGCTACTCTAAGTTATATATAAATGAAGAAAATATTATTTCATTTTTAAATTACTAAATATATTTTTTCTTAATGTATTATATTACGTAACCATACATATTATTTCTTTGTTTACATAGGAAATAATAAAAACTCTCACAACCAGGATCCAGATTGGTCTTACAGTTCCTTTCCAAAAGAAGTTAAAAGTCATGTAGAGCAATTTAAAAGGAACATGTCTGAATGTTTAAAGGAAGTGCAGTTAAATGATAAACGGCAAATCAAACGTCTTTCACCTAAAAAAGAGTCTCCGGTACATGGAGAGTGTCTCATCGCGTGTGTGCTCAAACGAAACGGCGTCATTGAAAATGGAAAAATACATAAAGGTAACGTAAGGTTTGTTGTTGGCTATGAAAGATTGTGCTAAATTGGCCGTCAGATAATAGAATGATGTCAAAAAAGTGGTATTTGCCATACCATCCAAACCATCGTTGACGGTTTCCAAGAGATGCGAGTTCAAATCTCGCTACATTAAAGTTTTTATATTTTTTTTCAAATAAGTATTTTTCTTTCCCATGTGCGGAATAACACTTTAAAACTATTAAAAAAAAGTATTATTTGTGTCATACAGTTATTATCGAAATAATATCACTTGATTCTCCGGCGTAATTAACCGCGACTCTTTATTTGTAAGATATAGCATAGCATATACATACGAGTAGGTTACAGGGGCGTTTTTTGCCTTTTAAGGAAAATTTTAGGTGTTTTTAACGCATTGTCGAATGCGCGTTTTACCTTCTGAAACCAGCATTACGATCTTTTTGCTATGAATTTGTTTTATATGTATATATATTGTTTAATTATAATATATTAATCAAGTATTTATAAAATTACAGACAACTTACTTTCATTAGTTAGAAAATTCTATGGAAAAGACGAGAAGTTGATGAAGAAATTGGAAAAAAACGCAGATCGTTGCATTGAAGCGAGTGTTAAAAATAAAGATGACTGTACAGTCGCGTCGTATCTCAATGACTGCACGAATGATCTTATGGCTAATAACAAACATAAAATTATTGTAAATTATTAATACACTGTAATAAAGACATATCTTGTATTGTAAAAAAAAGTTTCTTACCCACCTCACAAAAACTACCTCAAAAATAATCGTAAAAATTTTGCTTGCTTGTTATTTACCTTGCCCTGAATTATGAGCTTGAGCAAATGTGATTTTAAGAAAAAACACTTAAATATACTAAAAATATAATGTAACCTTCTAAAGAGAGATAAAGATTTGAGACCTTGTCATAAAATATGTACAAAAGGACGATCAAAAAATAAAATTCACGTTATGAACAAAAAAAAAAGAAATTTTTATTTTATTCTTATTAAATTTCACCATTTAATAAAAATCTTTTTCGGTTTATTGTTCGTCACCTATAAAATATCATACGAGGGTAGGTCCAAAAGTTCGTGAAATGAAAGGGTTCCAAATTAAATGAAACAATAAATCTATTTTTCCTTTTAATATAATCACACTTAAGCTGAATACATTTATTGGATCTATGAATTAATTTTTCTAAACCGTCAAAATAATATTTTTTATCTTTCGCCTCAAATTTGGGCGAAAATTGCCTCCTTCTTTTTTTAAATTATCTTCTATTATTATGTATTCAATATTTTTTATATTGAATACATAATATTAGAGAGAAAAGAAGAGTTATGAATAGCTGGAAGAAGTACTGATAAAAGATATAATGAAAGACAAGAACCTACACATCTCAACATTCAATGTATGGATATTGTCTTTAAAATAATAATGCTGTAAGAACATGTACTGTAGTTTTGTGGGCGAGACCTCAAACGGACTGCTAGTAATATACTTACTTAACCATTCAATTTCTTTCATCATCATTAGTAATATAATTCAAAAGCTTCATAATCTCTCGACTCGCACAATCAGCGTCCAATTTTCTCATACAATTAAGCCTCTCTGTGACATGTCTTCCAAAAAACCAATAATGTTTATCTTTATTATTACTTATTACTGGATTCATTGATTTTATTAAACTATCTAAGACCTTTTTGCAATTGTCCTTATTTTTTTTTCTAACCTTTCGTCTTGGTCTATCTGTTCGTTGTCCTCTTTGACGTAAACCTAGTTCTAAGTTGAATTCTGTAGTATTTTCTTCTTTTATGTCTGTGTTGGGTAAATCTGTAGCATAGCTGGTTTTGTAATCCTGAAATTAATGAATATTTGTATTGTTTTTAATAGGCTTTAACATATCCCATGTAGCTAGGGAGGCAAAAAGAAGTGTGTTATAATATTTGTTAAAATATAATTATTTCCCCTTTCTAATAATAGGTATAAAACTCACAGCCATCATATTTTATTTAATTATAATATATTTAAATTTATTTATTTTTTGATGATTTCATGCTCTAGTAAAGTAAGACCTAACAATAAGTGTTACAGGGGATAAATAGTGCAGAGTAGAATGTGTGACCATCCTTGAGATCCTTATATAAAAGACACACTATTTTTAAAAAATGTTCATTGATGTGTGTTAATGTTTCTATAGTCTAGTTGTATCCTAGTAGTAGTAGAATCCTGAGAGAACATAGTATGTAGACTCTCTTTCTTACACACCACCCAATATTTTGGTCATTGAGATGAGGTGGAATTGTGCAACGTCACATTTTATCTTATTTCCACAGTAAGCAAATTAAATTATTACTATCCTACTAGTAGGTTTTGAAATCACAATCAACACATTCACTGAATGTGAAGCTCTGTGCTTTTGAACCACAAAATCTATTTCTTTCTTAATAAGTATTATTTTCTGTGCTGAGTACTGCTACTCAATATGCAATGCCTACAGAATTTGGCAGAAAGTGGAGAATGGGAAGTGTTTTAATAAAGCATCTTACCATTAGGTTCCCAGCTTCCTTCTGCTTACCCCGCATTGTACGGGAAAACAATGTGTAGCTAAAAAAATAGTATTAACTTACTTCAAAGGCACTTCCATTTTCTTTAACTGTGCCTTCCCTTAGAAATTGCAATGGTTTCCACAGTGGCCAACATGGCACATATAAATCTGTTTCTGATTGTGCTGTCTCTTTAGATTTATCAATTCTTCTTAAGTTGTGGTTAAAAGTACTTCTAATATTGACCCAGCGGTCTCTTACGGAGCGGGCTGAAATTTTTATATTGTAGTTAAATTTTGTACTTTTTTATATATTACTCAAAAGCATAAATATTCAGAAATTAGCCTTAAAATGAGATAACTATAAAATATATAATAAAAATCTGAAAAAATGTCACCAAACTTATAATTATATAAATTAAAAAAGTCTGAGCTAACTAAATTTATAGTAGATATGTGAACATTGGCTTAGTGGTTTTTGATAATGTTAATTAATATTTTTACCTATTGATAACAATATAAAGAAAAAGTGAAAAACCTAAAAAAACATACACCACATTGTGCGCCATTTAATAATTATTTATATTTAATATTAATACTAACCTGTAAAGCCACGTCCTAATTTCGCTGCAAACTCAGCGTATGCTTTATATTTTTGCTGAATATGATGATTTGTGTTGCCGAAAGGCTTCCATATAAATTCTCTTTCCCGAATAAAATCTACTAATTCCAACTCCAATTTTCGTGTCCAGTAACATGGTTTACGCGGCATTATTAGAGTAAATATTTTAGATATAAATAAATTAAAATTATTATAAAAAATCTATTTAAATAAAAAAGGATATATCATTAAATAAATACAAAGATAAAAGAAGCCTTTTTGAAAGATGTTTGACATTTAACGATGTTTGAGCTTTATAATACAAATAGGTATCGGTACAGATAAAAAATATTTTTGTATTCGGTTGTAATTATTATAATTAATTTAATCGATAATATCGACTTTAAAAAAATATATGAAAAATAAGAGGTATAGTTTAGTTTAGTAGGTATTATTATTTTACAATTTGAACCTATTGCTGTTTTGTAAACCTTATTAACTTTATAAAGCTGTTGTATATATTTTTATTAATAATTCTACGTGTTTATTCTTATTTCGATAATGTAATTTAAATTTATCAGGCATCAGGGAACTAAGAGTATTTGAATATGAAGTAAACATAAAATGACAAAAAATATATTAAATCATATCAAGAGTTTGTAATAAGATAAAGTAAGGAAAAGTTAATTAAGATAGTTTGTCATCATAAATACACTGTATTCCGCATGTAACTGTGAAGGGAGGAGCCTAGTTTTGAGATATTCTGCTTCATTCTTTCTGCCAAATTCTGGAGGCATTGCGTATTGAGTCGCGGAACTCAACGCTGTAATAAATACAAATAAATTATTAACTTAACGATGCACATAATTAAACAAATTTTAGACGAAACGACTATATGCCTACTTCTGTGTATAACCTAAGAATCTGAAGATTGAATTTGCCTTTTAGTCATAGTCATATTATTTACTAGAAAAGATGATTTTTAAGCAGTAAATTCTGTGACTTTAAGTTAATCATCTTTAGCATTTACGAAATAAAGTATTTAAAAATCATTATAGGTACTATTAGTCTACTCAAAACATATTGGATATTACTTGGCGAAACACAAAGCTAACTTTTGTCTAGACTAATCGTAGTTCCATGATATGATAAAGAGCCAAAAATCAAATTTTTACATTATTTTACTAGGCTATCTACCTTTTTTTACCTCTATTTAAAAAAAAATCGTACCTCGTTTGGTTACCGAGAAATATAATCGCAGAACAGGACACAATATACACATAGCTCAAGATCCCAGGGCCGCCAGACCTACGTCATTTTAGCAAAGCTGAAATTTTGAGGATTATTAGTCTAATATGTATTTAAGACATTATGTGTATCCACTAACTTAAAAGTGGGAACCTTTTTGGGGTAGCTCTAAATAATAGTATACCTCTGTCTGGGAGTATAATTGAACCATTGTTTTGGTCTGGGTGTTTATAGGGTGAAATAGTCCGTAAATAATATATGTAAAATTAAAGCTTGCTAGTATAACGTATTTTGCCCAAACTTTAAACAACTTTTAGCACGTCTGCCAGGAGTAACGGCCAGCGTAAAGTGCCTGGTAATAATAAATATATATTTTTTTATATTATTCTTAACAACACATTTAAATACGAATGCTTCTACTTTAACGTCGATGAGCGTGCACCTTAATACCTCCGAATCTACCTCAAATGGGAATTAAACCTGCTAGTGTGTCGCGTGTAACCAGATACTTTTTAACCGCCCAAATGTAAATTATAAAATATTTTTTCCTTTAAATGAAATCTTTCTTTTGATTACTATTTTAGAATACATCACAAAGTTGCATTTTAACGAAAGCGTAATGTGTCCGAAGCGCTTCGGAAGAGGAAGTAATAAACCATCCGGTGGGTTTCGATAAGCTAATGTCAAGCTCAGCTGTTAATGCGGCCATTACGGCATGCAAATTTTAATGTTGTTTCCACATATAAGTTTTAGCAACGTTTTACACGTATATCACCACTTGTAGTAAAATAATATTCAATGTACGCGCGTGTTTTAGGCAACTATTACAATAATATTGAGTTCATTATATAAATAATATATCGTGTGGAATACCAAATTAATCTAATTAATCTTTTCGATTTACATATATGTATATTAGAACTGGATTGTTTTTTAAAAACAAATCAGCTTCACGCTGTATCCCGCACACAGCAGGGTAGGCAGAGAGAACCTTGTGTTAGGACACTCCGTTCCCCACTTTCCGCCGAATTCTGGAGGCTATGCGTGCTGGCTTGCGGAAATCAACGCCGCGCTTTGCCTCGACACACACAGAGCGAAGAAACGGAAATATAAATGTAAATAAATATTTCACTTCCTCGAGTGGGGATCGAACCCACAAGTAGTCGCGTTTGCAATCAATCAAACTATGTGCCGCTGCGCCATGACTCTGATAGGCCTTGATAGGCTTTTAAGAAATCTTTAACGAAACAAGATGTTGTGACTCCTCAAATTATTGAGGCCTTCGTGACGCAGGGCCACAACCGTGTGACTGTACATGACGGTTGCGAGTTCGAATCCCACTCCGGGGATAAATTAATATTTTAATTTCTTCACTCTGGTACCAAGACAAAAGTGCGGCGTTGCCACTTAACGCGCAGTGGCTCAAAAATTCAGCGGAAAGTGAGGAAAAGAGTATCACATTGAGTTCCCTCTGCCTACTCTGCTACATGCGGAATACAGCGTGAAGTTAAAAAAAGTACATATAGGATAGAAACAAAAGTTATAAAATCCGAAGATGACAAAGTGTTCAAAATGATAACATCAGAAATAATACCGTATATGTAGTTTTGATTACGCGGCGAATAAATTTGACAAATTGAATTTTACAGGCTTTCGGTTTATATGAAATGAACTACAAATAGATTTTTTTCTACGAGGTACTTACAAATTTTTACCAAATTTATTTTATAAGATCTCACATTATACTAAATTTCATAACTATGGGTGAACACCCTATAGGTTTTCTTTACTCAGCAAATTTCATGTATGTATGTCCTTTGATTGGCTTAGAAGCTTGATGATGTGGCTCAGGGAACCGTGGACCTGGATATTTGATATCTCGACATTAGTGATCTTGTCAGATCTTTCTTTTTGAGATATATATAATAGGAATAAGGAATAAGGATAAATAATATAAAAGGATAATTATAAAATGATAAAGCCTTATATTCAGGAGTCTATTAACATTATGATTAAGATTATTATTATTGTTTTCCTTTACGTTAAGTTAAACCGAAATGAATGACCAGAGAAATGAGAATAACGACGGTTGATTTCATTTATTGTTATCGTTTTTTTTTTAAATTTAATAATCTTTATTACATACACAAAATCATCACACAAAAAAAACATAGAAACTAAAAAAAGATATGCAAAGGTGGTCTTACTGCTTCTAGCAATCTCTTACAGACATATATCTGTTGTATATTACCTATAGTACCAATACTTAATCACAGAGCCCTTATTACAGCTGATGGAAATTTTATATTTTTTATTAATAATTTATTTTCGGAGGCCAGTCGTGGCGCAGAAGCACAAGCGCGCGACATGTTGTGGGTTTAATTCCCACTCAACAGTTTAGAGACTTTATATTGTAACGACGAATTGAAAATAAGTAATTGCTCCGAGCGTACATTTAACCCACAGCCGTCACGTTTACAATCAGATACTGTGCCGCTGCGCTAAGACGGGCTCAATTACATATTATTATTATTATTATTATTAATAATGAAAAAGTGTTAATAATAAATACCTAAAATAAATAATTAAAATAATAAATTACATAAATAAATAATACAACGTCGCAGATGATACGAGCGTGTTTCAACTATACCTGAGAGAATTAACTGCATACTTTTTAATATGTATAGCCTTAATTACACTTTATATAGTAGACTCTGCAATTACATATTTCTAGGAAAATATACTGACTTTTGTTATTACAATGCTTTTAAATAATTAATTTAAATAATGAATGTACATATCACTTTATTTTATGGTATATGGTATATAATATTTAATCATTCTTATTTAATTCATAAATTCTCAGTTTCATTATGTAGAGAACATTATTTTAAATAATAAATATACTATCCCGCATATAGAAAGGTAGGCAGAAACATCCTGTACTGTCTACTCAATTTTCGAGACATCGCTTGTGAAATGGCAGAACTCACCGCCACATTATGTCTTACTTCCAGAACGAGAAAATAGAAAAAACATTCTCCCGAGTGGTAATCGTACCCACAACCGTCGCGTTAAAAG
Organism: Heliconius erato x Heliconius himera; assembly: GCA_013421005.1. Lineage (NCBI taxonomy): Eukaryota > Metazoa > Arthropoda > Insecta > Lepidoptera > Nymphalidae > Heliconius > Heliconius erato x Heliconius himera. The sequence goes on from JAATLQ010034467.1 coordinate 12,354, forward strand.
CTGGACGCTGTGCTGCGCTACGAAGACTTTATAATATCACGTTATTAATTTTACTATAAACATCGTTCGGTTCCTTCACCGTAAACACGTCGTCTTCATTTTTGTTTCTCTCTGTCTACTCTGTATTAGAAGATAAGAAATAATTTAGATTACATTTTGATAAATTTAATAGCAATTCTCAAATCTGATTGTCAACGAGGAATGGAGTGTCATGACACAAGGCTGCAAAGCATGACTACCTGTAATTTGTGAGATAAGGCGAGAATAAACATAAAAAAATATAAATATTATTAAAATATTTTCTACATTTTGCCATTCTGCGCCTTCAATCAGCATATGACTCAACATATTGCGGCCGTTACGACACAGCTTGACAAGTTTGCCTTTGCCCAGCTATTAATCACTCAGGGCCAAGTTGGAGGTGCCGTTGACATCTTGGCTACACACTGACCTATTTTAATTTCGCTAATATCACTTTTTTATTATAAGATCATAAATCATATCGTAATTTAATATTAGAATATTCTGTGAAATGTGAATGTGGGCTTTGGGTAATTGATTTAGTGTATAGTTATTTCGATGTAAAACTTGATATCAGATAGATTTAAGCTATTAACTTTTTTATCTGTAATTATTTAGAAAAAAGTTCCTAAGTTTGGATTAACATTTTAAAAACGTTAAAATTTCTTATCTGTATTTTTTTAAACATATCACGTTCGTCTTATTGCTACATAAGTAATTAGAAGCCTTAGATTTAGAAAAATGAATACAAAAACGCAGTAGTTCCAATATATAGATATTTTAGGTACATAGTCTTGGAGATTTTGCTTTTATAACAACAGCGAAATTCCTAATAAAGTATGTAAAAAAAAGTGTAGCTGTAAACCCAGGTGCTAGCCAGGTTTTAAAGTATTATAATGAAAAATATAATACACTAGCGACCCGCTCGCGGCTTCGCCCGCTTTAACTACTCAATTATTCATATAATGTACCTATGTTTGCAAAGCACTTAAGATTACTAATGTGAAAAA
>JAATLQ010034468.1:0-10935 GCA_013421005.1 Heliconius erato x Heliconius himera
TTAAAATGGCTATTTCCTATAGAGATGAGGAGGCAATAGATATATTACGGAAACAACTAACTGTGCCGCAATCAACATAATCAACGGCCAAAAACTCGGATTAGACAAAAGGAACTCGGATTTGACAAAAGCAGACCATTCAAGATATTAAAGTCCACTTCACATTTTAAAAAGAAAAACTAACATTTTTAAAAATCAATTAAGAACAAAAAAGGCACGGACAACAAAAGTCTGTGGCGTCGGAAATCTAAAAAAAATAAAAAAAAAAAAACGCTAGGTTCCATATCTATATCTACCCTCCGACGTGTGGGATACAGGGTAAAGAAAAAAAAACTATTGGGTAGTAAATTGGATATACAAAAAAACATTGTTATGAGGCCAGTCGTGGCGCAGCGGCACAAGGTGTGACTGTAAAACCGACTGGTTGTGGGTTCGATCCCCACTCGAGGACATGAAATATTTACTTAAATTTATATTTTCATTTCTTCGCTCTGGTGTCGAGATTAAGCGCGGCGTCGCGTTCTGCCACTCAACACGCAATGCCTCCAGAATTCGGTAGAAAGTGGGGAACGGAGTGTCTTAACACTAGGTTCCCTCTGTCTACCCTGCTATGTGCGGGATACAGCGTGAAGCTGATTTATTTTTTTAAATTTAAATTAAGTTATAAAACTTTATGATAGCTGACACATAATACATAATTGCTCTAAGGTAACATCACTAACACCCACTTCCTTCCTCAATTTAAATGTTATGTCAACAAAAAAGAACTGAAAACTATTAGAAATGACGCAAACAAGCGGCAATAGTACCAAAGATAGAATAGTGACGTAAGTATTAATCGTATATTGTGCTTGAACCGGCGGGTGAAGTAACACGGCGTCGAGAATGAAGCTGCCTTTACATACGTTGAGGAGGGAGTTATTTTTTTTTTTATTTTTTTAATATAAATACTTGCTCGATATATGTTGTGATTGTAGGTTAAATTTGGTGAAATATACATAAAATATAACTAATAACCTAAGCTTTTCTCAAGTTAACAATTTCAATATTAAATAATTCAACTTAGATTAATTTAAGTTATGGCTTCTGTCGGGCGTCCACATGTTATTTTTTTTATTGAATTCCTCGATTCCTCTCTCGATTTCCATAGGATTCCATTATAGGATCCTGTCTTACAAATAACGGAGAAATCAACAGACATACATAAAAACCTAGTTATGTAAAATAGAATTTTTGAAAAAAGCAGTGAATCAAAAAGCTGAAATGAGTAGTTTATATAAATGAGTAGTTTATATAAAACTTGCTGGCACCAACTCTAAATATAACAGATTCTAAATAGTACATAGATATATAAAGTCTACTTTGTGTTGATTAAAATATTAACAACTATATTTTAATTTTTTTAATCTTGGGCATAAAAATGTAGTTTAGAAGTCGGTTTTTTTTTATTATTATTTTTATTATAAAATATACAATTCGATATACTACAACAGTAACATTTTTGTTGATTTATTTAATATTCTATAATAATCCATTGAAGTATAGTTTTAATATTTTTATAATCATATTTTATGTTTAAAAGTTCAATGTAAAAGCAATGCAAGTGTAATTCTACCTATCACAAGTGTGGTATATGATATAGCCTATTACGCATAGAAAGAATTTAAAGAATACGTGAGGACATGCATGTAATTAAGGTTTCCTATATTTACCTACTAAAAATATAATTATATGTCTCTGGAGTATCAAGAGACACATTCCTCCGTTCTCCGCTTTTTGCCCAGAAGAAAATATGAAGCCGTCGGCGTGGCGGAACGGCTCAGTGTCTTTAACAGTATAAACGCGAATGAATTGTTTTTTTTTTCTGCTCCGGTATCAAGACAATAAATATTGACTTAAAAATTTGGTGGAAAATATGGAACGAAATGCTACCTATATGCAAGATGCAAGAGAAACCAAATGTTAAGACACTTCCGCTTGCGACTTTCCGCTAATCTATCCCATCTTTAGCGTTACCACAGGAAATTAAAATATCAAACATTTCCCCGTTGCCGTTGTTCCCCATTCGATTCGTGGGCTCGATTTGCATTTTACCAACGAATCGAACCCATCACCGTCGCGTTTAAAGTCGCACGCTTGTATCCCTGCGTCATGATAACCTCATAAAATAAAACACAAAGCACTGATGGTCTAAAACTGAAATTACAAATCTCACATTTTTATATCAAACCTAAAGTTAGAAAAATGTATGATAGCGAACAACGAATAAGAATATTAGTAATAATCTCCCTGGCAGTTTTACTTGAGACAGCGCTTATTTTGTGAGGAGGTTCCTTTCTCTGGAACTCTAGCCACCAATGGCTTGGACCTCTGTCCCACCCTCGAAAGGCTGCTTTTTATACCTTTAAATGTATTTTCTATAACAATTTAGATTTATAAATGTAAAATTTATTGCTCTTATGTAATAAAAGTATATATTGTTATTATAATTTTATTAATATTTATTAATATTTAAAGCGCGGCGTTGAGTGCCGCCACTCAACAACAGCGGAGACACGAAGCAGTAAAGTTGAAGAAAAAAGCTTTGGCTACCCGACGACATTACGTTACCTACCTAATTATCACCCCGTTCCCCTTGAAAGTGTAAAATAGATGATTAAAATTGAAAACATTTAAACTAAAATTTTAAATTTGTTCTAACACCATACTACTAGTACCTTAGTCTACTAAGCTTTAGATTTTCTTTAATGTCTTCCATTAATTTACAATACAATAAGATCAGCATACAAATTGATGTTTTAACATATGATTTTAAATTTTTCTCGTAAATAAAATAAACAATGTCATTGTTACATTCAATTTATGTATGTTACGATATCTACTTGTTTACACAAGCAATACATCAATCTATATGTTGCAATACATCAAACGGCCCAAGAAATTATATCACTAATGGTTTTATACTTTTTGAGTAAATGTTATTTATATAAGAATTGGATATTTTTTAAGGCACGGCAAGATGGGATTGGTGGTGTAATAAATTATTTTCATTTCCACGTTTTGTGTTCCCCGTTGTCCATGTTTTTTTCAAGTTTTGGAATGGCCTATCCGCGGCAGTGTTTCCAGGTCGATATGACATGGGTATCTTCAAAAAGCGCGTCTATCTCCATCTTAAAGGCCGGCAAGCGCACCTGTAGCTCCTCTGGTGTTGCACGGTATCGTGGGAGGCGGTAATCACTTACCATCAGGTGACCCCCACCGTCGTTTGCTTGTCCTTTTCCATAAAAAAATGAATAATGTTTCCTGGAAAACAATGCAAAACGTTGAGTTCCGCTGCTTTATACACAATAGAAAACGAAAGACAGAGTGTCTTAGCTCTAGGTTCCTTCTGCCGACTTTGAACTTAGTGCACTCAGAAAAAAGCGTGAAAAAACAATGTGAAAGATAATTTATTTAATTTTTACTATTTTATGGAAGTACGAGAATGCATCACAGTTCAATTGGACGATATATTCGATACATTAAATCAACATAAATAGCGTTTTTAACACTTTTCAGCTTTTATTTTCTTTTTTCATTTTAGACTGTTTTTCGCATTTAGCAGGAGAGAATCTTGTGTCCTCCTTTTGACATTTGTACAATATAACACAGCAAAGAGCGTAATCAATAATAGATACTTCACGCTATATCCCGCACACAGTAGAATAGGCAAAGGGAGACCTCGGCACCAGACAGAGCGAAGAAATGAAAATATTTAATTTAATATGTGCATTCATACTTAATCAGCAATAGATGCCGTTGCTTGTACGAACAACACCTATCATTTGAATAGTCGTCGTCGGTAAAACGTTTACGTATCATTAAACCAGTACCAAGGTCTCTATTTGTGTTGTTTTAGCATAACAAATGATAGTATGACGTTCTAGCAAATGCGTTTTGCGGTATGGCAACACTTACTTTGTGGAACTTTGTGCATATTTAAAAAACATCTTTTAAATATCTTTATATATTAAAAAAAATTGAGGCCAGTCGTGGCTCAGAGGCACAAGCGTGCGACTGTAAAGGCAACGGGTTGTGGATTCGTTTACCACTCGAGCAAATTAAATATTTAATATTTTTATTTCCTCGCTCTGATGACGAGGCAAAGCGCGGCGTTAAGTTCCGTATCCAACAAGCAATGCCTCCGGAATTCGGCGGAATTATATTTTAATGGGAATAGAGTGTATTAACACTAGGTTCCCACCGCCTATCCTTCTATGTGCGTAATACAGTTTGAAAGTACAAAAAAAAAAGGTAAAAAACCGAACAAAGTAGGTAAAAAATACAACAATTACAACAATAAATTTTTCAACAACATTATGACAGCATATCTAGATCATAACATGGTATTAAGCAATCAAGTAAAGATTATGGTAATATTTTAATAACAGTTTACGTCTGGCCCACTATTAGCTGCAATATTGAATTAAATCATGTTTCGTATTTATTTGCATAGAACACAAACACACGTATATTCTCTGTTCATGTTGTTCGAGGAACCTGATAGAATTCCATTATATGTATCTGTAGGAATATTAAGTTTACCTGTTTCAATAGAAAAAGCGGGTTTTTTTTTATTATTATTTTAGCTTCACGCTGTATCTCGCACATAGCAGTATAGGCATGGGGAACCTGGGAACCTAGTTTAAATAAATGAATTCTTGAAATATTTCATATGTTCATTTCTTCGAATGTGCACAACCGGTCGCGTTTATAGTCGCACTCTTGTGCCTTGTACTTTTTAGTTTAGGTTATTTCTTTTTCTTTGTATTTCTCAATATGGGCCTTGTATATAAAGTTAACCATATGTAACCATATAAGTAAATAGAAATATATTTAAAATGCTTTTTTTATTCTAAGAAGTAAAAAGGCCAGTCGTGGCGCGGGGGCAAAAGCGTGTCACTGTGAACGCGACAGGTTGTGGTTCCGATTCCAAACTCTTGGATAAGAAATATTTATTTTTTTAACGTCTTCGTTTCGAAATCTCTTAACTACTACTAACTAGGCCGTCTCTACCTACCATGCTACTCGTATATGCAGGGTGGAGCTATAGTTGTAATGTATCTATTGAATTAAATATTTCATATTTTCATTTCTTCGGTCTGGTGTCGAGGCAAAGCACGGCGTTGAGTTCCGCAACTCACCAAAAATTGGCGTGAAATGGACGAAACGGAGTGTCTTAAAACTAAATTCCCATACCCCCTTTCCCTACTCTGCTGTATGCGGGATACAGCGTGAAGCTAAAAAAAATACCTACTATTAATATACAGCATGGAGCTGAGAAAAAAATAAATAAATAGAAGTTAAAATAACCATATTAAAGCACTTCCATTCTATTTGATAAACATTAAAGTAACCGATATCTAGTATTGCATTAATGAGTGATAGCAAAACCTTACGATCCAAGGTCGATGCGTCTGGACGCACGCCAGATGAGCAAATTTGATTTCAAATGTGCACCAATATAAGACCACTCCGTTTTGTTTGTAAATAAACATTTTATAGTATAGTAGTGTAGTAATTGTTGATTTGGGTACAGGTATCTGTGCTATTTTTTATATTATAAAAAATCCAAAATTCAGCTTGCAGCAGCAGTATCCCGCACATAACAGGGTAGGCAGAGGGAACCTGGTGTTAAGACACTCCTTTCCCCACTTTCTGCCGAATTCTGGAGGCATTGTGTGTTGAGTGGCAGAACTCAACGCCGCGCGACACCAGACTTCGACACCAGAGCAAAGAAATGGAAATATAAATTTATTTAAATATTTAATCTGCTCGAGTGGGGATCGAACCCACAACCAGTATTTTTATATTATATTTCTATATAATTTATATGTTTCTGTAGCTTATATCTTTTATTTGCTTATAGCTTTTTTGTGTTTAGAGTATGTTTATAAATCGATATAAATAATACAAAAAAAGGAAACATGAGTTTGATATAATAACAAATATTCTTATTTGTGAAAAGCACATACAAATTCGAGCTCCTTACTACCGTTGAGCAGGTTTCTAACATTTTAAATATTCTAAAAAGTATAGCCCTCTTAATATGAATTGCAAATATATAAAAACAAGAAAAAACTATAAAAAATATTGGAAACTAATCCAGTACAATCATGATATAAACATATATTTTATACCAGATTTTTGCTCTTAATAGATCAATAATATTTTGTGTAAATAATATCATAAGCGGTCGACGGTCGGTGTAAAAAGCGTATGTACGTACATATGTATGTATGTATGTATGTATATTTTAATATCATTAAGTTTAAATGGACGTGGCAAGATAGTAAAAAACAAAACAATACGTCTACGGTCCGTTTGATTTTTCCGACTCCAATAAAATTATAGTTTTTTTCCTTATCGTTTACAATTCATATCAATTTGTAATGTAATTTATGTTTTATATTGTCACTAGATCTTGGCACTTTGAAAATTAGCAATTATTTATATATACGTATAATAAAATTATAATGAACGCTGTCTGTACGTGTACATGGAATATGGATATATAAGAAAATTTGGAGAGATTTATCAATGTAATAGAACTCAAACAATAAATTTGTAAAATTTTGTCTATTTATCGGTTTGTCTGTCACGTTCATCTCATAAAAGGGTTAACCGATTAAAATGTAATTTACACTGTTGTATTTTGGGTTCTTTTACATTAGGGTTTGTTTTATTCAAATCAGTTCATAAATAAATAAGTTATACCAATGTAAGGTACTTGGTTCGTCAAAATTGATACAAAATTATTTTATTATTGAATAGGTTGAAACTTTCGTTTTTAATGTATGGCTATATATTAAAAATTATGTAAATGTGACAAAAACACGTCATGACGCCAGTCGTGGCGCAGCGGCACAAAATGTGACTATAAAACCTGGTTGTGGGTTCGATCCCCACTCGAGGAAATGAAATATTTACTTAAATTTATATTTATATTTCTTCGCTCTAGTTTCGAAGGCAAAGCGCGGCGTTGAGTTCAGTCACTTAACACGCAATGCCTCCAGAATTCGGCAGAAAGTGGGGAACCGAGTGTCTTACACTAGGTTCCCTCTGCCTACCCTGCTGTGTGCGGGATACAGCGTGAAGCTGATTTATTTATTTAAGAACACATCCAAATTTAGCGGGCGCAGCCGTGGACGGGTCGCTAGTACTTACTTGTATATGACAAGTGTATTTCTAGAACTGACTATATTTAGGTATGGATATGAAATTATTAATATTTAACAGTAATCAACGACGCCATCCTGACGGAGTCGCTTATCGGCTTAATAAACTTAAAAGCCGCAAGATACATGAATACGTGATATGCTTTACATTTTAACTTTTTGAACCTACCACCGCACTTTGTTATTCTAGATTGGAGTAATAAAAATATGAGTATGTATATAAGTTTGAGGCCATCGTGGTGCAGGGGTCCAAACGTGTCGCTGTAAACGCAACGGTTGTGGGTTCGATTCCCATTCGGGGAATGAATTATTTAATATTTTCAGTTCCTCACTCTGGTAGGTATTATATGAAAAAGCAGCTACTCGTTTTTACCCGAATAACAGGGTAGATAGAGGTAACCCAGTGTTACGACACTCCGTTCCCCATTATCCTATCAATTATATATATTCTATATATTATCATATCAATTATATACAGAGCGAAAATGGTGGAATTTAACGCCGCGCTTTGTCTACCTAACGAAATAAAACTAAGTTGAATATTATGTTACTTGTCATATTTAATCCCATTCAAGTCTCAGGAGAAAAGTTATAAATGACAAACATGTATGTTGACAATGGTGGCATGAGCTTTTTTTAGCTTCACATTGTATCCCGTACACAGCAGAATAGGCAGAGGGAACCAAGTATTAAGACATTTCGTTCCCCATTTTTGCCTAATGCTAGAGGCAAGGCGTGCTGAGTGGCGTAACTCAATGCCGCGCTTTGCCTCAACACCAGAGCGAAGAAATTAAAATATTAAATACTTTATTTCCTCGTGTGGGAATCGAACTCTCATCCTGTCGTGTTTACAGTCACACTTTGTACACCTGCGCCGTGACTGGTTTCTATATAATAATATAAATAAAATATTCAATTGTGGCCGGAAATTTAATTAGTTATGTTTTTCATTATCAGTAAAATATGGCTTTAAAACAACAAATATGTTTTGCTAAGTTAAACAATTATTTACTTAGCAAATACTCTTAGAACTTAAAAAGTAAATATTTAACATAAACAATTAACGTTTAAGTGATATTAAATTTGTATAATTTTATGTAAAATAGTATTGTTTTAATTTAATTACTAATTTAGTCTGGTTGTAAATAACTACTAATACTAATCCTTTAAAACTTTTACTATAAACTTATAACTGTAGTTGTATTATATACTCCAAGGGATCGTCGATCTATACATGTCTACGTATATATTTTTTTTTATATTAATTTCAGTTTCATCCTTTACGCGATTGTGATATATATTGTCTTGATAGACGGACAGACAGACGGACAAACATAAAGACAGATAACAAAGCTATGCTATAAGGATTTCTTTTTTTTTTAAGGAATCCATCTTTATATCTATAAATGTAATAAAAAAGTAACTGTTCGTAAAGAAATATACTTATTAAGAAAAAGTATAAAAATTTGAAAGTAGTGGGACTCAAACCCGCGCCTCCTGTAAATCGACCAGGCGCTTTGACCACTAAGCCATACGTTCTCATCTAGCTACGGCGAAATTTTTATACGTTTGTTACAACTTATTTATGTTGTTAGCATCTCTGTAGGGAGATTTTTACATATTTTCACGGAGCGCCTGGTCGGCTCCCAGGATGCGCGGGTTTGAATCCTATCATACTTAAAATATTGATTTTATAATTTTTGTCTGTTTTTGTCTAATCCTTACATTAAACACTAAGACATTACAGTTCTCTACTTTCCTATAAATTCAGAACGTATTGCGTGGTGAGTGGCGGAACTCAAAACCGGACTTTCTCGACAACAAAGCGTAGAAACCTAAATATTAAATAGGTTATTTCCACGAGTGGGAATCGAACCTACAACCGGTCGCGTTACAGTCACCACCCCGTTGTCGACAACCGTGTGGCTGGCCTCTATTAGTTAACAATAATTCTCATATACGACACAGAAATATAGATATATTAAATAATTCGCGTATATCATACCCATCTGTAAAGGGATAAAAAATTAAAAATACATATTTTTACCCGACAACGGGTGGGTTGTGACTTTGACCATTATGTACGTACGTATGTTCATTTGTTCCTTCATAACTTCTAAACCACTTACTATAACTTGACAAATGAGATATTGTTAAAAGAATCTAAATCGTCTGCTGGTTATGTGACGTTATATTATTTTGAATGAAATTACGTTAATTTTCTTTATGTCATGACATTATGTCACGTAGAGGGCCTACGTGACATAATGTCATGACATAAAGAAATTTTTTTTTAAAGATATCATGTGGAATATCAAATGAACCCTTTCATATTCTCACTTTTAGAGCGCAATATTTCAGTAGTCGGGTTTTAGTTTTTGGACTTTTTTTTCTTTTTACGTACACATTGATTTCAGTACAATTACTATTAAGCTAATCTCTACGTACTACTTTCTACGAATACTCATAAGATTAAAAATTAGGTCGGTGCGTAAAATTGGAAGCGAACTTGAAAAGCTAGATTAAGAGCAATATTTGAAGCGATCGATAATAGCGATCTTTTGCCAAATTTCACTGTGCTGTATGACGTCCATTGGTTCTATTTGAATTTCCATAATTGACATATTAATCGTAAAGGTATCATTTTTTTGTTTTTTATATTAGGTTAACACTGTATCCTGGATAGGTGTCCGCACGTAGGCAGAGAGAATCTGGGGACCTAGTGCTAAGACACTCCGTTCTCCACTAAGACACTTCTGTTACCCATTTCCGTTGAGTTCTCGAGTTATTGCGTGTTGTGTGGTGAATGTTTTCGCGGCACTTTGCCTCGTTACCATCGTTATATTAAAAAAAAAAACATTAATAAGGTATCAAAATGTTTATCTTGTATAAACTAACTGGTCTTCACTATTACTAGTGTTTACTTCACTAGTACTATTGTAAGTTCGATTCCCAATCTGGGAAATAAATTATTTAAAAATATTAATTATTTGCTCGCTCTGATAACAAGACAAAGCGCGGCGCGGCGTTCAGTTGCACTCAACACGCAGTGTCTCTAAAAACTCAGCAAAAAGTGTTGAACAATACAATTGTACATATTTTTTATTTTATCCTCTTTTATAAATAATTCAAAATCAACAAAAAAAAAAACAATAATATTATTATTTGCAGCATCTTCAGCCAATTTAGAAGGATAATCAATCCGCTACAGTGACTGTAACGTATCGACATCAATATAATAGACGCCGGTGACTCACAATGTTTATATTTGATTATAGGCTATCATGTTTTAGTTCAGGTCTGATGGATTGTGGATCGGGCGGTAGGAAACGCGTAATGTAAACCTAAAAATAGTTAACTGTAAAACGGTCATCTAATAAGGAAAAAGTCTGCTGTAAAAAAAAAATATAACTTCACGCTTTATCCCCCTCGTATAGCAGGATAGAAGAGTAAATATGCTGTAATCACGCACATGGCAGGAGCCTACCCTGAGAATCAGGAAACCTAGTGTTAAGACACTCCGTCCCTCATTAAGATACTTTCGTTCCCCACTTTCAGCCGAATTCTTGAGGCATCGCGCGATGTGTGGCGGAACTCATCGTCGCGCTTTGCCTCTTTACAAGAGCGAGGAAATGTAAATATTAATTATTTCTTTCCCCCTAGTAGTAATCGAACTCACAACTCCTCCGGTGCTCCGGTGTCACGACGGCATCTATAT
>JAATLQ010034468.1:11035-22919 GCA_013421005.1 Heliconius erato x Heliconius himera
TATCACAATCATTCAATATAGCAATTCTATATAACATCAAAATACACTAACATCAAAATAATATACTTTTTAAATCTAAGCTTAGTAATCAAATCTTAAACACTTCATTCGTCTTTTTAATAAATACAACGCTTAGAAAAACTAAACCAAAAACATTTGGCAAACACAAAACATATTTAAATTTCATAATTTAGTACATTAATGTAGTAACTAATAATTAGCATGGTACTCATTACTCTACGTCATTACTGTTTTCTTCAGATTCGGAGCTAGAAACATCTCGTTGAAAAGTTACCTATGGGTGTATTTTATCGATTGCAACTACGTTTTCATACCGCTTATTATTTTTACGATTTAAAGATGTATCTTCAACTAAATAACGATCGTTAGGTAAGACTTTAGAAATTCTGTATGGACCCTGTAACTTTATTAATATTTTTTTTTTAGATTTATCTATGCTATCCTTTTTCAGAATAATTACGTTCTATGCGGACCAAGTCGCCAATTTTATATGAATGAGCGATTTTGCGAGTTCTATTTTTCATATTAATTTCATTATCTATAATTTGACCACTAACCTTATCCCTAACCTTTACGAGTTCATTACTTAAACCTTCCCCTACATGAACTTTATCTAAATCATTTAAATTTAAAATATTAACACGTATTTCGTCGACAATTGGTTTAGCTCTATTTATTAATGTTCCTTCTTTATTTTTTTAAATCATTAAGAAAAATATTTAGTATTAAAATTGAACCTTGACCATTTTCAACTTCGTATTCCCCTGGCATTAGAATACATAATTTTTGTTGACGTCGCAATGAACCGTGAACATAAAACAAACCAGAGCATTTATTACGTTCACTATACCAACTGTTTTCGCAGGTATATTTATATATCTGTTCGAAAATAAACATAACTTTTCGCTACAACATCTTGTAAAATGTAAACCTTGTGGCGTTTTAATAATAACAATATCAGGTTTTTCCGTAAATGAATGACCCACTAATATAGGATAGATGATAACATTATCACTTACAATTAACACTTCAATGGTTTCGCAAATATTTTGTATGTTAATTTTAACTTCAGTCTTACCGAGTAGTAAAATAAGATTATTGCCTAGATCTCTTAAATTAGGTAAATTATTTTGAGACCATTTTAAATTAAGTTCCATAGCAATATTGTGACGTATTAATGTACACTGACTACCTAAATCGACATAACCTACCAATAATCTATCATTCACCTTCATATTTAAAATATACTTATTATTAGTATCAGTCTTTAATAATTTTTAATACATTCTTATCATCATTATTTATTGCTTTAGTTGGTAATTTCGGGCATGTAGCCGCCAGGTGACCTATTTTGTTACATATTGTACATCTTAGAATACGTTTCGTACATTCATAACTATAATGTCCGGGTTCATTACAATTATAACAGACTATCTTTGTACTATCATTAAGTACTCGTGTTGACTTATTATTATTATTAAAATTAATATTATCATTTGGTAAATTTTGACTTGATTTTTTCTCTGTGAAAAATTTATTGCGATCAATGTCTCGAAAGTTTTGCTTAACGGATTTAAAGTATCTTAACACTTGTTCGGGTTCTGTAAAACCAGCTGCTTTTGCACCTAGCCTTACTGATCTATCATCTACCGAATATAATAAACAATCTACTGCTCGCTTATGAAGTATTTCTAAACCGTTAAGTAATTTTATTTTAGCATAGTAGTAGTGTTCCAACGAATCACCTATTTTAGCTTTTATCGACAGCATCTCTGTAAGTAATTCTGCATAGTCATCTCTACTAGGAAATGATTCTAATAATTTTTCTTTCCATTCTGTCCAACTAAATAATAAAGAGGGTAATCCTTCGCACCATGATTTAGCCAAACCAGATAATTTTGGTAAAGCATAATGAATAATTTGTCTATCAGACCAACCGTATATTTGTGAACACTCTTCTACCTTACAAATCCACGTATTTATTGTTTGATCTTTTGACATGGGGTCAAATTCTGGTATAACGTTTCCTAACATGGGAAATTTATCATCGCGATTTTGTGACTTATTCATTGATTGCAACATTTCACGTATGAGTAAATGAGTATCATGCAAATTATTATCAATGTTACCACGTACCCTCTTTTTTTCACTGTTGGCAATATTCTCAATGCTATGGCGCCGTCGTCGGCCACTGCCATTCCTCCAATGTGATGACGTTGAACCTTCACTGCTGCTACTGCGATGACGCCTTCGATTCCGCCTCTGATGGTGATTCCTTAGACCCCGTCGCGTACTTCTAGTGGATCGCGCGTAACTGACATCACTTGAACTACTTATACATGTGCCGTCGTCGGGTTGGCGACGGCGCCGCACTGAATGTCGTAATTTACTACGAGCAGTACTGCGTACCGCCCTTTGCCTCAAAAAATGTGCACGAGTATCTCCCCGTAATGACCTGGCCGGTTCACGTACACTTCTTGGTGGTGTTAAATCTTCTCTCGTATGGCCTTGCTTGTGCCCTGTTGAGAATTATTTGTCGTGTCCATTGTAACTGATGTTGATTAGCCGAGTACTTTCTTTGCGGGTGCCACTTCTGAGATATAAAGGGGCTCAAAATAAAAGTATAACTTAGTACAAAGCTTTATTCGTACGTCCACTGCTACGTCTCAAGCTCAACTGACTTACAAATTACAAAATACTTCATAAGAAATCTTTAACAATAAATATATCAGTGGGTAGACAAATAACAATATGACCAACTGAATCTACAAGTATTAACAAGTATACGAAAATAATGTCTATACCATTATATGTAATTTATATAAACTCTAACAAGTAGTATTAGTTATTTACACTGTACACAAACAAACAATTTTAACATTACTTATTTAGAAAACGTATAAAAATTTGAACGTAGCGGGACTCGAATCCGACCCTCCTAGAAATCGACCAGGCGCTCTGACCATTAAGCCATACGTTCTCAAACTCTCGAGAATATTTGAATTATATTTTTAATTCTTAGGATTATATTTTTTCATTAAACCAATAAATGACGTATAGCATTTTCTGTGATAACCAATCTGAAATAACTTAAAGGCAAAACAACATCTTTAAATTTTAATATATGTAAACAATATCAATTTTTATCAAACTTATCACAACAATAATCTTGTTATTATAATATCTTCTCATACATTTATAATCAATATGAGTGTATTTAAAAAAAAATGACCCTAGTAAAATTAGACTGTCCCACAACTTTAAGCACTTTTATTTCTAATTTATTATATGGATCATGTGGAAATGAGATTTTATATAGTTAAAGTAAATGTCTTAATGTTGAGTTAAATTAAAAATTACCATAAAAAGCGGATAGCTATTTTTATATTTAAAAGAAAGTAAAATACGAGGTAAAGATTTCGACTGTCCCACGGTGCTCTTGCCGATTTCAAATACGTCTTACTTGTAATATGTTTTAGTGTTTAAATATACTAGTATTTTAATTTTTACGTTTGTCATTCGTCTTGTCAACTTTGACAACTCGATCACAGACTATATAGAAAATACCGCTACACACGCATAGAGTATTGTGTCCTCACTACTACGGAAGTTTTATCGCGTCTGGGATAAAACTTCCGTAGTAGTGAGGAGAGGAGGGAGAATTTCGAAATAGTACCGTAAATAATATATGTAAAATTTAAGTTTGCTAGTATAACGTAGTTTGTCTCAATTGTAAACAATCTTTAGAACATCTGGAGGGAATAAAGGCCCAAGGTAAGGGTCTAACAATATTGAATGTATATTTATTAAAATATTCTTAAAAACATTTAAATACGAACCTTTCTATTTTAAGCAAATTGGGCATGGTTTTTATTTCTTATTTCTATCTCTTAAAATTATTGAGTAAGCATACCGTCTTAGCTACATATTGGACTAATAATGCTCAAAATTATAACTGCTAAAATGACGTAGATTTGGCGGGCCTGGGATCTCAGTCTACTATGTTTGAATATTAATATACAAAACGATGATGGAATAAATTATCCTTAAGTCAGGATTTTATTAGATTAGTATAATTATCACGTTGAACGTTGTTTATTTTTTTTTACACAAACACATTGTTTTAGTAGAGAAAAATATAAATAATATGTCCATTCTTCATTCAGATATTATGTTTTATGACATATTGGATGTAGTTTACATATACATATTGGATACTTAGGTATTTTTGTAGTTTACACGTTTAGCTCACTGCCTCTCGTGTAATGTATTCTCCGCATTCCACCCAAAATTAAGATATTATATGAAAATAATTAATTTACCCAAGAAGATAATGAGTTCAGACTATCTTAAGTATGCTAAAGTAGACTTTTTTTATTTCATTCATAAGATTTCACGTGAGAGAGGAAGAGAGAGATACACATAAAAACTTGCATTTAAATAAAAACAAAATTAATTCAGCTTCACGGTGTACACGCTGCACGCAATCAGCAGGGTAGGCAGAGGGAACCTAGTGTTAAGACACTCCGTTCACAACTTTCCGCTGAATGCTGGAGGCACCAGTCGCATTTACAGTCACAATTAGTATCTCTACGCCACGACCGGCCTCAGCTTGCGTTAGATATAATAATTTCTTTTAAATTATGTTTTTAGTATAGACAGTAACTATGTAGTTAGTAGAATCGACATTATATTTTTTACTACTCTAAAATTAAATTTCTTAAAAAATAACCTTTAGCTAACGGAGCCCCATGTAATTGTAAAAATACAAACAAAATGTATCCAAATTTAGATTTAAGTTAAGTGATATCCAAATTTTTTTAGTAAGAAATACAATTGCTAGCCTCGAGTTCAAGAAAAAGAAAATCAGTATATTTAAATAGACGTGTAGGAAGTTTTTGAAAGTTCCATGAAGGAGCTGTATACTACTATAGTAATTAAAGAAAGCTCTTGATATTAAAATTAATGCATATTCTGCTTATATATTTTTATATGGATATATTTGATTCACATATATTTATATATATGTGAAGAAATGAACATGTTAAAAAATGTTTCCCACGTTGTGCTCTATTTTCGAGCATAAATAAATGGTAAGCCGTATACATATTTAAAAAAATATCCTTAAAACTACAACACAATAAGAAATTAGAAGATTATCGTTAGATAATTGGAAAACGCAGACAAAAAACTTGAAGAAGAAGAGAAAATTACCTTTTATTAGGACTTTCTGAAAAATATAGTGCTGTGGTACAGGTACAGGCACAGGGTGTAGGGAAACCTTTTGGGATGAAAGCACCCGTCTATAATAATCTTCTTAGGGAGCGAATCGTCTGTTAGACTGAAAAGATTCCATCATAAACTTCGTTGAGCGTGTATGTTACATCCAGTGGACAGCTGGATTTCATTGCTCTTGGTTGTCATGCGACTTGGGCCGATATTAGAAGAGGTTTAATCTATCGATAAAGAGAAGTTGGTTGATATCCTGGATAAGTTAAAATGTTTTGGCCTTTTATAACATGACTGTCACTACGATCACTCCAAAATGGTTAAATAAGGCGTAATTCTTGATAAGTGTCTTTTTCGGAACTTTCAGCAACACTGTTTACCATAATAGAGGTGATCGTGCAGCCTTTGATTAAAAACGAAATTATAAATCATCGTTGGTTTATGTACATTAAATATACTTAATTACATTTGTTTACGTAGTGGATTAATGTAATTTTCCTACTTCACAGCTTGAATACATAATAGTGTAGCCTTGCCTTTATCCAAGGTAGTATAATATAATTTGAAAATATATTTCATCAGGATAGTCAAAGGGAAGTTGGAAACCTAATGTTAAGATACTCCGTTCCCATTAAGACACTTCCGTTCCTCACTTTCCGCCGAATTCTGAAGGCATTGCGTGTTGAGTGGAACTCAACCCCGCATGTTGCCAGAGCAAAGAAATGAAAATATTAAATATTTTATTTTCTCGAGTGGGAATTGGACCCACAATTTGTAGCTTCTACAACCACATGTTTATGCCAAGTAAAACAGGCTTAGTAATTGGATATTGTAGTAAGATTGTTGTAGCGTTAGCTTGACACTGACTTCAAAATTATAAAAACTTTAAATATTTTTTTTTAACAAAATCTAAGTACGTTTTACTTTATGTTGTTTGAAGTCGGTTTTTTTTTGTAAAAAATATTTTTTATTTTCATTTACTACTTGCAATTGGTACTGTCCAAAAAGATTCAATGTAAAAACGGATACAACGTAACTCCTAAACCTAATGTGTAAAAAAAGGTTTTTTTATATACATTCAAATATTTATAAAAAAATTGAATATTTCATTAAAATGTTTATTATATTCTTCATAATACATAAATGATATAGACATATTTGTGTAATATGTTTTGCTGATTATCAACTATTTCAGCAATAAAAGATGGCATTATCAAAAGTTAGACTTTCTTTTCAGTATTAATTACTATTATATGTAAGTATAAAAAGATTTTTTACTAAATCCTACTAAACTGATATTCTTTATAATAATCATTTTCTTTTCTTATTGAGATAAGTATAGCAAGAAACAAACTTTTCTAAAATAAAGTTTATATAGAGCCTCGGTATTCAAATATTCTTCTATTACACAATAATACAATAATATACGAAGAAATAGATAAGAATAATATACGAAGTACGAAAATTGAATTAGTTACACAAAATAAATATTTCTTGTTCCAGTGCAGAATGCTGATATATATATATATTTTAAATAATGCATAAAACATTTATTAAATTAATAAAATAAATATTACAGTCCTCTGGTAACGAGGCAAACCGGCGTTGAGTTCAGCCACATAGCACCCAATGCCTCCAGAATTCGGCGGACAGTGATAAATGGAAATATTTTAATGGGAACGAATGGTCTTAACACTATCACGTTTTTAATCAAACGTTGACCCACTACGCCGTAATGATTTGGACCACAACATATTTCCTAAGTAAAACTTTGAATCCGCGAAAATAACATACAACCAAATACATTTTTACTGCTGGATCATATAAGCTATATTATTTATTATTAATTTAATATTATACTAAAAGAAAACAATTTTTCGTAAGCACCATAAAACTGGTAAATTATACGCTTGGTCAAGATTATAACAAAAAAATATATACACTACAAATTATGCTTCATATTTTCTCATCTAGTGGCCAAAGTAAGGGTCAAATGTGTTTTGAAAGGACGTCGACATTTTTCTTAATAGTATTTTAGGCCACGATACCTAAATATTTTATATTACAAGTAATAATAGGCTCGATTGTAACACATTTTCAGTAAGAATTGTATACTTGTTATATTTTATACATATTATTATTTTATGTTACATTTATATATGAAATATACAAATGCTTATTTTAAGTGTATTTAAGAAAAAACCGCTTGGCCGGTTTTTTTTTCTTTCTGTTATATGAAATGAATTAAAATAAAAGTTTGTAATTTTTTTTTTCTATGTCTATAAATTTTTACTTTTCTGGTTGTTTCCTTTATTTGTATTGTAAGATTCGTCCTAAATTCCATAACTGGAGGTTTACGAGAAATACGTTTTGATTACGCGGCGAATTATATACAAAATGATGATGAACGATACAAAAATACTCATATTTTTTGACTGAATTTTATTAGAAGCTTAATTTCTATGCTCCAAGGAACTGTAAACCAGAATATTTGATATTAATTTCACCATACATCAACGCGATCTCAAGTTAAAAAGTCTTGAAAGACGCAAAGACGAACCACAAAGTGATCCTTTAAGAGTTCCGTTTTTTTTGCTTTTGAATTACAGAACCCAATTTTTTTTTTCAGTTAGGTTATCTGTACTGCTATGCACTAAATAAAACTTAATTTTGAGATAAACCTATCCAAAAGAAACTAGTTTCAGTGTAGGTTTAGTGAATTTTCGAGTAAATACTTTTTGAAAACTTTGCATCGCCACCGAACTCTTTCAATCAATAAAAATAGTATTGGGAAATTTTACACAGACTAGCTTTACATAAAATTAAATTATAAAACATCAAATATTATGATTATTTTATCACACGTTACCTATATTTCTGTTCTTGTTATATGTATAAGTAATGTTAATATTGTAATCAATTGCATTTCTCTTTTAATATCAACAATAGCAACGGAAAAAAAACTAAAATAAACATGTCTACTGGAATAATAAAAAGTTTGACATAAAGTTGATATTAACACCGACATAAACATACTTATGTATATAAGTTCATATAAGTTCTAAGCACATATAAGTTCTATGAAGGGAATCATGATGAAGCCAAGCATATTAATGTTGTTCATTGGAACTTCGCCAACTTAAATATCAATATGGTAAAGCTGTTCAATTTTACGGTGAGGCCGTCGTTGCGTGGCGGCACAGTATCTAACTGTAGACTACGACGACGACGATTGTGGGTTTGATTCTCAATCAGGAATATGATTCACTTTTTTTATTTTGTCAGCGAACTCATCTAGTAATAATAAGTTGAAGCATAAAAAATTGGACAAAAACTATAAAAAAAGGCAAAAAATAAGATATAAGGTCGAGGCAAAAGTATGTTCGTATTGTTTATACAAAGGAAAATATATTTTTTTAGATATATTTTTTTATTTATAATATGTATGTGCCGTTTTGATCAATAATTTGTTGCCATCTTGTAGGTGTGCCATGATCCCATCAATTCCAGGCAAGATGTCTTAATTTTTGTTGTATTTTTGCGGCCGTAGATACTGCTTCCTCCTTATCTCGGTTCGGTTCGTGGATCTTTTCAGGGTAACTGAAGGTTTTTTCTGTGCAATTATGGGCGAAGTTATCAAGACACGGATGGACGTGTCATCGACCTGGGCAGTCCCTCAGGCATATTGTCTCTGGTTGTTCTCATCTTGCTTACGGTGAGTATTTGCATAGATACAATCAAGTACTTATTTAAAAGTATAAAATATTGAACATATCGGGCCTCGAACCCGCGCCTCCCGGAAACCGACCAGACGCTCTGACTACTAAGCCATACGTTCTTGCTACGTCGAAATTTTTATACGCTTGATTATGCTGTTAGCATCTCTGTAGAGAGATTCTTGCAAATTTCCGCTACACAAAGTTACTAAGAACTATCGTCTGGCAAGAGAAAATGCTATTTATTAAATATGTATCTTTCCTAAGTGTGGAATAACACGCTAAAAAAGTTAAATAATTGATAATTAAAAACTTACAATACAAAAAGTAATTCTAATAACTAAAGTAACAATAAAAAAAGATCTAATAATCTCCAAACGGCTGAATATATTTTCTTAAGTCATGGTTAAATACACTCTTGATTAAATGACCTTTCAAACGGAGACCGTGTGGGGACTACATTGCTAAAGACAGACAATATAGAAACACATTTACACAGACACGTCAAACTTAAAACACCCCTTTGGTTTCTCATTGGAAGATTAAAAAATGTATACCAAGCAGGAACATGACTAATTATGATGAAGTTTTACTTCATTAGAGGCCGTCGTTGCGCAATGGCACAAGCAAGTTATTGTAGACACGACAGTTGAAGATTCGACTTCCACTTGGAGAAATTAAATTTTTAATTTCATTTCTTCACTCTTGTAACACGGCAAAGCGTTGAGTTCCGCCACTGAACATGTATTGCCTCGAGTGCGAAAAAGTTACTTTTTATTCTTCAAATAATCATCAATGTTATTTCTCTGTTTAATTATTTTAATATTTGCGATCGTTACCAAACGATGTATAGTAGTAAAAGGTAAAAGTAAGCTTTTATCTAGAAGAGCTATTTCCAACTAATCTTGTTGTATAAATTTAGTAAATTCTATTTTAAGTTACTATATAAAATTTCTAAGGGAAATAATTTTTAAATATGGCTTAACCTTAATACCTCTAAAGTAATCTTTATATAACTTTTTGCGCTCAAATAGTGGTAGTAGTATATACAGAATAGTATATACAGTATAGCATATTGTATAGTTCAAATCATTTGTCGCATAGAAAACCTAAGGTTAAGTCACTCCGTTCTACTAAGTGGAAATTCCTTAACGCTTTTCAACTCTAACGTACTAGATCAAAATGAATGAAAATTATTTGCATTTGTGGAAAGTATTTTTATGGAAATCGAACCTATAGCCGTCAAGTGCACAATCACTGATTTACAATAGTGAGAGTAAATTCACAACTTTCAAGAGAAAAGTTATAATAGCTCCCTGAATTTTCAATAAATTAAATAAATATTAATTTTGAATGTAGCTCCTACAGAATTCATAATTACTCTTTATATTCGTCTAATAAGCAGATTAAAGGAATTTCGTATTCATTTTAATGAAAACTATTAGATAATTCTTAACCGAAGAAAATAAATCGAAGGAGATTTTTTATTTATCATGCTTATAAATTTTATATTTAAACATGCATAATTTTTTCTGAATCAATTTTGATAATTCGGTGTTTATATGTTAATGTATAAAAATCTATTTATGGAGGAAGGACAGAATGCAAGACCAGAGATGATGGAACGATATTGAAACAAGTGAATGAAATGGTATATTTGGGACATATGTTTAGCCACAGATGCATCGATGAGACACCGAAACATCAGCATACCAGCATGTTTGTCCGTACACAATGCAGTGCTGGCTGTTATATGGCAGCAAAATCGGAGAAGAATGAAGGAAACGTATTTGCTGTGGAGATGCAATCTTTTCGTAGAATATGCGAAGTAAACTTAGCTGACCAAATCCGCAATTAAGCAATGGCAGCTAGCGAGAATGTCGCGGTGAGAATGAAGAAGAACATGCTTATGTGGTTAGGTCGAAAAAATAAATGATGAAAGATTGGCAAAAACAAATTATAAAAGAAGAATGAGTGGTAAGAGAGAGAACTACAAATCTTGGTTGACCTTCGGAAATACATTATTTATAATACTGAATGAAGTGAAGTGTGAATTTGGTGTGAATTGAGAACTTAAAATATCGATAATATTGAAAAATCTCATTTCACACCAAATTTCATAACCGTAGTTCCACAGGTACTCCCTGTAGATTTCGATTACGTGGCTCGTTTCATACAAAATGCAGCAAAATCAATGCCTAAATGTTCGTATCTTTTGATTGCGTTTACTTGGATGCTTGATTTTCTCTGTGCACCAACGGAACGTAGACTTGAATATTTAACATTATATTCAGCTTGATAACTCTCCGAAATCTCGAGATAAATTATCTTGATAGACCAACAGGCGGGCAACAACATATAAGAGTCCTATTTTTACCTTTAGAGGTACGGAATGTAATCGAGATTTTATATAGTTACGCACAGTTATCTATTATCGACGAAATATTATCAGGCAACCTATGAAATAAAATTGGTTCCAATTTATTCATCTCAAAGTTGAAGAACTTATAGCTAGGAAATTGGCCACCTGTTTCAAAATTAATATAAAAAATATTTTCAGTGTTATATTGGAATGTTTATTTATTTATTTATTTATTTATTTATTTATTGGTTTATCACATAAATACAGTACAGCTTTGTAACATTGGCACATTTGTAATAATAAAAAGAAAAACAGAACTATACATATGTTTGTTACGATAAACACCGCATGCAAATATTTTTGTGTGAGAAGATGATTAACAATAATCACAGTAGAATTTGTCCTTACAACTAAAAGTGCATAAAAATAAATTCAAAATTTATAACAATGAGAGAAAAATTAAAAATATTTTTTTATACTTTAAGCGAGTTTACTCTTAATTTTACGAAGTGAATCCCAAAATATATCAATTTTAGCTGAATATTCATTTTCTAGG
>JAATLQ010034469.1:0-48213 GCA_013421005.1 Heliconius erato x Heliconius himera
TGCTGATCTGCGGAGGGAGATGTTATATAGCGCTCGGTGTCACAGGCGGAAAACTTATTTAATATTATAATGTGTCCGTCTGATAGGCGGCCGAGCGCCCGAAAACGCTGACAAAGGAGAAGATCGGGTGAACAGCGCCGGTGGGAAAGGAATTTCTTCCGTTCCCACACTTATTATTCCATCGTGGAGTAATTAAGTCGTAGGTTAAGTTAGATTTAGTTAGGTTTAGGTTCAATATTGTATAACAATTATATATAAGTTAGATTAATTTAGGTTTAAACAGATTACTGTTCTTCCAACATTGAAGGCAGTAGTCTTAGATATAGTTTAGTTTTAGATAAAATTAATGTACTTTAATTAATAATTTTATTAATATAATTTTAAGATATGAAAATCGTATTTTCTTAACCCTCCAATTGCAGCCTACGTAACTCATTTCTATACTCTTTGTAGTTGCTTTTATTTATTTTCACAAATATCAATTACTCTTATAAGAGCTCTTAATTTAAATATATGTAAATTATTCGTAAGTCAAGTGATTAATAATTGATCGTTAAGGAAAATTTTAAAAACTAAAGTAATATTTGATTTTATTATTCATTATAAAGTTTGTTCGCGACAGTTTTTAATACGACCACGAAGCCACGTATCACGTACATATTTATAAAATGTATTTTATTTAATTATATATTGCCGGTGATAATTGTATTTACTTTCACGTACGATCCTAGTGGCGCCAATGTCTGTACAGCCTACGATTATTTTTAGATTAGAAATGGGCTCAACCGCTTTACGTAATTGAACGAGTCGCATACGCAGCTAGATCCTGAGTGTTGCCGCTAAATATAGCCGCAGTGTTATTATCACCACGTCCCCAGTGGATGGTAGGCAGCGTCTTGCCACAGTTATTAGTTGTTGCAGTTTCTTTAGAAAGTGTCCAGATGTGACGAAACTGAAACAGCATGTTGTGCTGTATACAGAATGGCCGGTGAGCAATTTCCCTCACATTGACGACTTTGTAAATGTCTCGCGCGTGCCGTAGGTAACTCCCGATAGCATTCAATACGGCAGGCGCTTTGAAAACAACGAAATTAGGTTAACGCCTCATAGTTATAATAATATGACGTGAATTGGAAATGTAAACACTGTTTTATATATTTAATATTCATGCTTTTGAATATTGCGTGTATACGTTAACAATCGTTTCGTTATGTAAATTATTAGGATGAAAAACATATTAAACAGTATTTTTTTTTAATATGCCCATGTTTTGATATAAAGGAAGATATATGGAAGCGATAGACCTATCTATGGTGATCGAAGCTACCTACACTGAACTACACACACCCATGTCATGGTCGATTTTATGGAGTCAATCGCCAAGACCGTGAAAACATCTTGACACACATACTGCCTACTACTCACTTCAGTGAGTAGTGGGTGTCGTAAGTGACACTTGATGACACTGTCAATTAACGCTGCACTTTGATCTACACTCCAGCGAATTTGTTAATGTTTATTGTAAAAATTCTGAAACTGCTTCTAAAAGTGCTTTCACTTATTCCCATTTTTTTTATCTTACACGAATTCACTTTTCAATCCTCGCTTGTCATCCCACACATATTCGCTGTCTGCATTTATTTGTCACCAATCAAAATATGGAGATACCTAATCCTAATTACAAATTCAAATAGATTCTGACGTGTTGCATTTCAAACGAGCGGCGGTCGTTTAATCTTTGTTGGCAGCTACTACTAATAAAAAAAAACGAGAAATTCCCCTCGTCAATTATCGCGTTTCTCGTACTGATCAGATCCTGGTACCGACCGTTGCCTATCAACGAGGAGTGATGTAAATGTAACTTTCAGTGGATCTAACGCGTTGTAAGTTTCCGTTGACCCAGATATGATTAGAAACTTCAGTCAAAATGATGTTGTTTTTTTTTTTTTTTGCTGGCTGCCAATTTTATCGGCAACGGAGCGTCGCATACGCGAGATGCGAATGCGACATTCGTTAAGTGAGAGTTTTGCAACGCCCAAACTGGTATGGATACCGCGAATCGGTCGCGTGTAATTAATTATTTTTTTTCTTCTTCGTAGATATAGATACTTCCGGTGTCGCCTTTTGGATACGTTTGTTGTTTGTTTAAATGTTGCTTTTTTTATTGGATTTTTTCAAATTACTATTGAAAATGCTGATGCAATTAGAAAAAAAATGCGTTACAATTTTTTGTGTAGGATAAACAGAAGGATCCTGGGAGCCTAAGTCTCTCCGTTCCTATTAAGACACTTCCAGTTCTCACTTTGCACCGAATTCGGAAAATATCCCGTGTAGAGCGGCGGAAGTCAACGCAGCACTTTGCCTCCAAACCAGAGCGAAAAATTAATATGCTAAATATTTTATTTCCTCGAATGGGAAACGGACCCATAAGCCGCTCGGGCCTCTGTGCCACGACTGGCCTCAAATTTTATTAAAATGTCTCATTAAATAAAATAATTTTCATTATCCAATAATATTTTATATACATAACAACAAAATTGTTGTTATCATTGCAAATGATGCTTTTATTCATTATTTTATTCACGATTAACATAAAATAAATAAAATCGCGTTCATCTCTAATCGAGCGCGTTCTCGCTATGTTTCTACATCGCGGAGGAAACGCCTTGCGCGAGCTAGGTCGTTCGTCGACCCGCGCGCCTCGCGCCTCGGCTGGCGATTGTTTATACACCACCATTATCCAAACTGTGTTTTGCTACTTCGTGACATTCCTTTGTAATCATTTTGAAATGTGGGTTAAGGTTCCTCTTTCGTGATATTTTTTTTTAAAGTATTGTTCGTTCTGCATATTGCTTCTATAGAGCCTTTTCTCTGGGCAGCTAGGTAACAGTGTTAGTGTTAAGATTTTTGTAAACGTCTATATGTCATTTTGCAAATTAATATTACTTAAACAATTTTATAAGATTTAATTAAAAAAAACGTACAATTTAATTAATATTACAACAACAACTCTTATATTAAAAAAAATGTTGATTATTACGTATTTTATATTTTTTATTATACAAATAAAAACGTGCGCAAGCTCTTATGAATATTCTAATCTCGAACTGTTACTGCACTAGGCTAAATATTATTTAAATATAAATGTACAATTTTACATTTTTATATTAATGTATATATTTTTTTTAAACACAATAATTTCAAATAAATCCTATCCATAATTTTACAAAGTAATTATAATAATTAAATTATTCCCTACACCAACATATGAAATATAAAAATTTTATATTCAATAAACTTGCTGTTTGTTATTTTTAATATGAAGAGAGAATATTTGACATTCATTTATAATTAGCGAAATTTATCAAATCGACCTCTTAACACGAATAGATAACACCTAAACAAATGCTTAATGACACTGCATGCTTACATTGATGACAGCTGCGATTTCACCGCGCTTTGCTACATATATTCTATTAGAATATAATATTGTGGTTTTTTTTTGGAAATCGTATAGTACTATTATATTTTATTATTATTTTTTATTTATACTTATAAATAATTAATTTAAAAAAATATCTAGCCTTATTGGATGTATGAATGTACAAAATATTTTACTAAAACCACCTCTTGCCGTCTAATAGCATATCCAAATTGCCAGTATCAATAAATTGTAACAAGAATAACGCTTAAGGGCTCTGCTCTATCGATACAAAAAAAAAAGAAACTAAAACAGACGGTGAGCGCATTCTCCATTCTACAGTCCATTTTATGAAGCATCAGCTATCGGGAGCAACAAACTATTCATTAGTGTTTTATTCTTAGAACGTACAGCCTTGGATGTGTTCAATAATTGTCTATTTTCTCTATCGTCCGAGGGCTCCTAGCTCCTCTAAATATATACTTTGTTTAGTTTGTCTCCGACATTTTGTGTCCTTTTTCTTTCTTTTATTTTACTTTTTGTTTTAAAAGCTCGGACGGGACGGGAGAATGCGGAGTGCAGGCAGGACATACGTACGTAGGCGCCGTCCAGTCGCGCCGCAACTTTCTACGTTCGCGTCTAGATCGCTCTTAAACCGTAATCTGCGGATTGACGTACTCCGAGAGCGTTACGACAGGCGAATTAAAACTACATATTATGTTACTAATCACATCGAAATTATATTTTATTAGATTATCCATAAGATCAATGGTAGTACTAGCCTCTTTGTAGGCAATGGGGATTCGAATGTTGTTAGGTTTAGTATACATGGTGATCTGAAAGTTGATATATTTTTTTATTCGTCTATGTAAGATTAGAGATGTTTTAGCTTAGATCGAAATGTTGAAAGACATATTTAAAAGAATTTAAATTTTGTAAATATTTGTTTCTGTATGTTTCTTACAGTATCTATATGTCATTTTAAATTGTTCTCAAATTCAATATGAAATCATGTTTATTCTTTATAGTGCCTTTTTTTGTTTCACGCTGTACCTCGAAATAAGGGAAGGATTTTTTATCGTTCCTATATGTAGTATTATCCATTTCTTCTGTAGCTATACAAATAAATATAATAATACCTCATAATACCTCTGTATTGACTATAAAATATTACCTTACATGTAATAGAGATGCTTCAGCAGATCAATATTTCTGATTTCTAGTTTTTCCCCATGTGCGCACTAACTTGGCGGTTGGTAACGGATGCTAATACCGATTACCTACTTGTATGTACATATACATCAGAAACTTTGACGTGAACGATTCTTATGAAAATAAATAAGATATTCTTTTGAATTGTTAAATAAATTCACTTCCTATTACTAAATTATAAAAAATTAAAACAACCATTAAAATTTATTAATTTATATTTTTGTAATAACTTAGTTTATATGGTTTTAAAACTTCTAAAAACCTTAAAGGTGTAAAGTACGAAAAGAGTCAGGTTTAGAAGAGTAGGTGTTTGTTTTACATCAATTATTTCCTAGTATTTCATTACGCGCTAGCCTCGATGCGATATTAATATGAATAATATAAACGTTGTAATGAGAAAAAGCTTCATGACTCGATGCACGTTTCAACTCGATGCTGGACGGATATTTTTTTGTAATAAAAATACTGAATTTTGTAGATGTAAATTCACATTGGCTATTCGGGACATTTTTTTTTTCAGCTTCCCGCTTTGTGAGCGCTTGAATATAGTTAGATGTTCTGAGATTTACTACTGTCGAAATTCTATGCTCTCCGCTTACTACTCGAATTCTAAAGAAGAGAAAAAAAATGATTTACTGAGTTAAACTGAGTTTCAACCCACAACTATTGCGTTTAGACCCGGACTCCAACATTGCGGAGATGTGCGGAGAAGTCCAAAACAGAGACTTAAAAGGCTGAAAAAGTAAATAAAAGAATAAAATTTAAGTAATACCTACACAAAAAAAATGTTGACAACTCCTGTAGTTCTTAAACTGTAGTGTAATAGCAAAAATATTTTCATATCTCGGTGAAGACACAAAGCGCGCTTTGTTAGGCGGTACGCGGAATATTACTTGTGGTTAGAGATATGTTCTTTCTTTCTTTCTTTTCTTTTCTTTTCTTTCACTGCAATCCTCGCTATGATATGGTGGATTGTAAGGAAAAACGTAAATAAAGGTATATATTATTATGGGGCCAGTCGTAGTTCAGGAGCACAAGCGTGTGACTGTAAGCGAGTCAGGTTGTGGCTCGATTCCCACTTAATGAAATAAAATATTTAATGTTTTGTTCGCTCTGGTGTCGAGGCTTGCGCGGCGTTGAGTTCCACCACTCAACACGCAATGACTCGAATTTCGGCGGAAAATGAGAAATGTTTTCTCTACCTACCCTTGTGTGCAGATTACACCGTATGATATAGTCGTATACTAAAGTTATACAAAAAAACTCAATTCGAAGAATTATGTATGTCAGACAAATTTATTTTTAAGTAAATATTTAACATGACAGAATATATTATAAATATACGTTTTAACACCTAGCGAGGTATTCAACAGTTGTATCATCATTGCAAATTAAAATAGCTTATTTTATTTTGCAATGATTATAAAAGTTCGTTAGTTAGTTCGTTTATATTTTTTATTAAGAATTTTAATAGATACATAATAAGTTAAACATATTTATATTATTTTTAAAATACATACTCCACACGCAATGTACCCAGAATTCGGGTTCGGTAAACGAAATGACTTAACAATATGTTCCCTTTGACCTACCCTGCTTTGTACGGTATACAGCGTGGTTTTTTATTTCAAATTATCTTAACTGTTTCATACTAAATATGTTCAACAGTAAATATTGTAGCAAAAATGTGTGATTTTTTCCTTATATAAAAAAAATATTTATTAGAAGACATGGCTACTTTACGGAGAAGTGATCATATAAGCGCTTGCGTAATATTTTTTTCTAATGGTTTTACCATCCATAACGGAACTCTACCGCTCAAACGAATTTGCACTTCATTGATTTTGAATATTATGAATGAACACAAGTCTCGTTGATAGTTAGTTATAGATGTAGCGAAACAAGATTCAGATTACGTAATATAATAGTATGATATATTCGTCATTGGTTAAATATTGGCCAATACTCGAAGACTGTTTTTTTTTTGTTTTGTGCTGTATCCTTCATGTAGCAGGGTAAACAGAGGGAGCCTCCCAAAACAGATACTCCATTCCCCATTTGTCGTTGAAATTTGGAAGCGTTGTGTAATGAGCGGCGGAACTCAACGCCGCGCTTTTGCCTAGACACCAGAGCGAAGAAATGAAAATGTTAAATATTTCGTTTCCTCCGGTGGAAATCGAAGTCACAACCTATAGCGTTTATAGTCACACGTTGTTGTGCCCCTGCGCCATGTCAAGCTGGCTTGGGTTTTTTTATTTATCATAAAAACAACCTTTAACTCGTTCTAAGAACAACGAAATACTTTAAACTACCTCCGTTTAGATAAACAAATAGTGACATGCATACATTGAAATAAAAAGGTATTTGAAGTAATTAAGAAATACATGTAAAATGAGTAATAAAATGATATCTTTTGCAAATGAAGCTGTATTAATTGAGAGTGCCACATTAATAAGTGCCGAGAAAAAAAGCGAGCGTCGCGAATGGCTCGGTTGGGCGCCGCCTCCTGGCGCCAGTGTCGCGGCTGTCGGGCGATTCCACGAAATCACTGCTTCGTCCAGCACAGAAAGTGCACTGGTCGATGTGAATGCGCACAGACGGAAGTTCGAAATGGTCGTTACCACCAAGTTGTAAACAAACAATTTTCTATGTATATTATGCTCTCTGAAAGAAAAGACAATGCTTCATAAGTTTAGCTCTAAGTGAGCGGTGCTTAATGATCGTCGTGTTCTGATTTTAGTCCCGTTTCTAGTGTTTATTTTGAAATTATAACTATTTGTAATTAATGTTTTTTTGTTCTTTCGTTTGATTATTATTACGCAACACACGCAAATTCACCTTGTGTTTTAATTACAGATTTATTTTGAAATATAGTAACGGATACCAATCGTTTATCTTGTTCTATTTTCACAAGAATAAAGAAATCCGTTGTTCACGGGAGATTATTGTAGACTAAAATTATGTACCTGCATATATTGGTTAGGTTAGGAAGTCCTAACGGCGCTAAAACTGTTAATTGAATACTATTTCTCAAAAATATCACCTGAAACTTGTTGGACTATACTATATTCATTTAAATCGATGTCATACATTTTCTAAATAAACATATAAATATATTATTATTCATGTTTTAAAATATAAATTTTGGAATAATACTTTTGATAAGGATCAACATGATTGCTTCCGATGTATTTCCATCAAGCTGTCACACAACGCCTGTGAAGTTTAATCGAAATGACCTACAAACTCTTGATTTTTGATGTCTACATGTGTAATAAATTTTATTATTTTTGACTTTGTGCTTAATTAAAACAACATTTTCTTTGAAAGGAACAAAATACATATTTAGAGACAAATTTGATTTATGTTAATGAACTCTATAAGTTTTTATACTCGTGTTTTTTGTGTTTTTGTGTGTTAAAGTAAATTTTATCGACTTATTTACACCATTTCCTTTTAATTAATTTTATTTGTCTTTTATTTAAATTTAAAACAGAACCATGTATATAATTTATTAAAATGTACTTTAACCTATAAATTTTATTTTTGACGTAATAGTACCACGAACCTAAATCAGCATCTGCTAATGAAGGTTGTTGAAAATGATTTGAAGATTATTTTCCTGTTCGTTGGTCTCGTCAGAATTCCGATAAACAGAAAGTTATTCCGTGTAGTCGCTCTTAAACAAATTATCACGAATATATTGACGTTTGTTTACTGGTCATGGAAAAAAATATTAGGCGTTTTTTTTTCTAATGTTCAAGAATATTTGACATATTCATAATATGTTATTTTTACGAATCATCATCATATGACATATTTAGAGGGAGAGAGAGAGAGAGAGAGAGAAAGAGAAAAAAAAAGGAAATGCCTTACATTTTAATGAAATTTAAAGATTTGGATTTGTTTAAAGCAAATTATGATATGTGGTGCAATCTAAACGACCGTAAGCTGAAAGTAGGCTTTATCCCACAAAGTTCATTCATAGATACATTTAAATCGCCCTATATGGGAACATTTTTTGGGTGAATTTATTAAATTAGTCCTTAAATTCGTACGCACGAAGATGACATTCCTCGATGTTGACCCATACAGAGTTGATTACGCGTTGTATGGATAATTAATACTTGATTTGTCCGTCCCACATACGGGCCACGCATCACAAGCTGCGCCGGCGCCAATTCTAACTGTTGATTGGCATTTGCGCATATAATTGCATTCAGCTTGTACATTGAAGCCTTAAAGTTATTACAGCAAATAATAATTTAGATAGAAAATAATGTCTCACTGCTCGCTGCTAAGTGTGCTCGGGATGGTGTTTGACGAAAATGTATAAGGTAACTAAAAATATTCTAATAATATTGAGGCCAGTCGTGGCGCAGCGGCAGGAAGTGTGACTGTAAAACTGACTGGTTGTGGATTCGATCCCCACTCGAGGAGATGAAATATTTATTTAAATTTATATTTCTATTTCTTCGCTCTGGTGTCGAGGTTAAGCGCAGCGTTGAGTTCTGCCACTTAACACGCAATGCCTCCAGAATTCGGCAGAAAGTGGGGAACGGAGTGTCCTAACACTATTCCCTTCCCTTTGCTTACCCTGCTGTGTGCGGGATACAGCGGGAAGTTTTTTTTTACTAAAAATATATGTATGTATAGGCATAAAATACCTGGTTTTATTTATATTA
Organism: Heliconius erato x Heliconius himera; assembly: GCA_013421005.1. NCBI lineage: Eukaryota > Metazoa > Arthropoda > Insecta > Lepidoptera > Nymphalidae > Heliconius > Heliconius erato x Heliconius himera. The sequence continues at coordinate 9,319 of JAATLQ010034469.1, forward strand.
CGGTTCACTATATATAAATATACAAGAAATATAGCAAACGAATATTGCGGACGCATTGGGTTTCGACGTTGTTAACTAAGTTAACGGCCAGTATGTTACCGTGTGTAGACAAAGATAGCAATTTTACGCGTCAATGTCGATGGTCAAGACCATCGTGGCTGCAATAGTGGCAATACAATGCAGCATAACTGTTAACCCAACAAGATGTTCCGTTCCTACTCCTAAACATATTATAAAATAATTTATGACCCACAGTGCAATAAATAGGTCATATTTAATTTACAACGGCATTCAAAATTTTTTTTAAAATTATTTTAGTATATTTCATAGATATAAAGCGATAAATCGTAATGAGCGACGCCCAACGATGAATGTAAATGGTTGTTAATCGTTCGGTTACAATAAACGATGTCCGCGGTAGCCGAACGGTTTACTAATTTCAGTTTGCCGTTGTTGCGTCAGTAATGCGAATCTGGTATCGATGCGCCCGCATATATTATGCAAATAATGAAATTTGTTGAAAACGTAATACTGTCTTGTCAGTTTTGTAGTTTACACGTTTTGTGGTAAGCTTTTTTTTCATTATTTAATTAAAACGATATTTAATTGTGTAACTATGTTTATTATTTTAATTATTTTTTTGAATAAATAAAAGACTACTTGGCAATATTTTATTATACTTAATACAGAACTAAGGCCGTATAAAGTAATAGGCCGCCAATACCGTTATATAATTCGAAGTGCAATGGATAAAAATTGATGTATGATCGGAGATGGCTCGCGGAGGTGGCGGGGCGGGCGCGGGTGCGGGCGGCGGCGCTGCGCGTGCGACTCTCACCGCCTTATCTCTCGCGACCTCCGCCGCGTCCGCACGCGCATACCCGCCGCGCCGCATCGCCTGCACCCGCGCTGCGATCGCGCTATGTCGCCCTATACACGTCACTCCTATGTGTTCGAATATTTTTTTAGTTTCATGAAAGGTTGTAGCCCGGAAAACCTACAGTGATCTTATTAATTACAATTGTGTTAATTTAAAAAAAAACTTTAAACTTTTTTATTTTTAATAAGTGAATAAAAATTATAAACTCTTGAGACACGACGATGGTGTCGGAAGGGGCTTTGCCCGTTGTATGGTGTATGCGCGATAATCAACTTGTGCCACACCAAGTATCTGGTGTTAAATTACAAGGTGCCGTCACAGGAGCTCACATCGCTGCTGTTACAGATTTTTTGCGAATGGTGGCCGGTACGCCTATTATTTTACCGCACACAGCTGTGCCCGATAACATAAACAATGATGTTAATAAAGAAAAAGAAAACACAATGTCCAGACGTAGAAAAATGTCCATGCAAGTGGAAGTTCCTTGTGTTTTCTTATCTGAAAGTGCTTTACAAAAGGCCAAAAGCCGAAACAATTCCTTAGAAGAAAAAAATATATTTGAGAACTTTGGTACATCTACAGCTAAGTACCACGATAGTATAATAGATAATCAATTTACTACAAGTATATCAAGAAGTATTAGCACAGAAGATCGACATGTTTCGGAAAAAGAAATGTATCCCCAAAGAATAACAAGAATAATTGAGTTAGACGATTTTAATTCCGATGAAACAAAAAAGAATGAAAAGGAACCTTTGCAAAGGATAACTAGGATAATTGAATTTGAAAATGACAATTTACCATCCCCAGTGTCAATAGATGAAGACAGTGAAGTACCACAAAAAATTACAAGAATTATAGAATTCAATGATACAAACTCGTTTTCGCCAGTTACAAACAATGGCGAAGATTATGAAAAGGAATCTCAAAAATCTACCAGAATAGTAGAAACTTCTAAAGATAGTTTTTTAAGTATGGCTAAAATTATAGAAATGGAAAATGAAAAGTCCAATGAAAGGAGATTATCTTTAACTTGTGAACGCGAAATTGGATGCGGAATAACTGAAAATATCGAAAGTATTAGGTTAGCTAAACCATTACAACGAAGTAGACTAAGTGTAGATTCTTCATGCTCCGAAAACTCTTATGCTAATATAGAGACTATTAAGAGTTTACAGGATGTAAGAAGGGATGACTCGATAGATTTTATTGCGAATAATGAGTTGTTACCTCCATTTAAGCCGTTGGTACGCTCTCGTTTCCGGAGAAAAAAAACATCAGTATGTTCGATAGGCTCATCGGACTGTGATGACGAGATAGATGTAATTTTTAAATCAAAGCCAAAATCTAGTCAATGGGTTAGCTTGGATTGGATTCCACCGCCACCCAAAGAAGAGCCAGTGATAGCTCACGTCTGTGATAAAAATGATTTTATATCCAAATGGATAGCGGAGCAAAATTCTCAAGATTCGGGAATTATTCCTGAAGAAAGACGGAGAAGTCTTCCACCAAAATCGAATGAAATTTATTTGCAAAACATGAGAAGGTTTAGTGATGGTCTTCAGATTTGTAAAGAAGATGCAGCAAGTGATTCACCGGCGACTGTCAAATGGAAATGGCATGATATTGTTAAAAGGCATCTACAACTACTAAAAAATGATAAAGGATTTCGAAGACAAAGAGGCAGTTGGATAAGAACAGCGAGAAGGCTTTCAGGAGCCAACGACATTAATAAAAATCAAGAACCTTTACCTTTCGATGCTTACATGAAGCTCAACACTATGCCGTAAGTAATTACAGAAATATATAGTATTTGTATAGTTGTACCCCGCTTACTTTTAAGCAATAACTAACCTAGTATGAATGCATTTTAGATGCGCTCGCGCATGTCCATGGAACTGGCCATGACGGTCTAATTAATCAAACTTAACTCGATGAACAAGTTCGACATTCAACATCCACAGACAAAACAGGTTGGCACCTTTAGCTTGCGGCAATTTCGTGCTAATCATTCAATAACAAATGGCGACCTATTTTGTTACACAAGCTATCACAGCGGTTTGAATATATTATGTTGTAAAAGGCTATCTCGTTATTTCTCATAAGAATATTAATATTGTCGAGGTTAAGCGCGGCGTTGAGTTCTGCCACTCAACACGCAATGCCTCCAGAATTCGGCAGAAAGTGGGGAACGGAGTGTCTTAACACTAGGTTCCCTCTGCCTACCCTGCTGTGTGCGGGATACAGCGTGGAGCTGATTTAATTTTTTTAAATTTTAACATTAATATTGATGTTATATGGCATTATTATAAATATGAATAGTATACCGTTGGAAGAGGACGAAATTATGTAGTCCATTTAGGGAAATTCACCACAAAAGATGGTCAGTGGGGACTTTTGATAAGATGACGGCCGACCAGTGCGTGTTACGAGAACTGTCCTGAGCACGCGCTTCCGCAAGGCCACCCGATTAGAATGCAGGGAGCTCGCGTCCAAGGCTACGCCACCGCCGCCGGTCGCTGCACCGACGTCGATCTTCCTCTCGATAGTTTGACAATTGGAAGTCCGCTCAGGAAGTATCCTGTGAAGGTGACGCTCACTCAAAAATGTTACCATCCGATCGGAAGTTATTCGAATTTTGTACGCATCTTTGGCTCGTGTTTTTTTTTTAATACACTTCCTTAATCATCTATAGAATATTATTACCCTAAAATTATGTTGAAATTTATTTGTGGGTAATAGACTTCATTAAAAACCACATTCAGTGAATAATTTGCTAACAGGAAAAATGAAGTAGGTAACTCTTTATAAATATCTCAATCCCAGCCGCCAGAGAGCACGGAAAGCATCAGGTAGTGAGGCAAGATACACGGACGTGCCGGTGTCGGTTTCACTGATCAGCCTTGAGGGTTACTCTTGTTGCACAACTGCTAACTTCAGTTCCTATAGTAAATACTATTAACGATTATAATTGTAGTAAATTTAATTATATACATTCCATCAAAAAATCGCGTTTATTTCGTTACGCCGCATACCTACTCTCGCTCTCATGAACGCACTAATATGAAACTTAAAAAATATTTTAAGTTCAGGTTTCTGGTTACAATTCTCAATATTATTTACATAAAAATACGCATAACGAATTTCTATTACATTTAATTCCAAAGAATTCGATTTTAACCTTTACCTGTTTATACTAAATTCGGCAGGTCGTGGCGCAGCCGCACGAGATGTGACTGTAAAACCGACTGGTTGTGGGTTCGATCCCCACTCGAGGAGATGAAATATTTAAATGTATATTTCCATTTCTTCGCTCTGGTGTTGAGGTTAAGCGCGGCGTTGAGTTCTGCCACTCAACACGCAATGCCTCCAGAATTCGGCAGAAAGTGGGGAACAGGTGTGTCTTAACACTAGGTTCCCTCTGCTTACCCTACTGTGTGCGGGATACAGCGTGAAGCTGATTTATTTATTTATTTTATATATACTAAATGATGTTTCGGTGTTTTTCACGACAAATGTAACGATAATTCGAACGATATTGGAAACCATATTTTGTATTACTAATAACAACATGACCATTGTAAAGAAATGTATGTAATTTTGAAACAAACAAATGCCTTTACTTCGAAATATTGCTTGTTTAACTGATTTGTTTTATTTTTTTCAACAAAGTAAATTACTAAGTTATTGTTAATACAATATTTTTTTTTGTACGCATCTGCCGCATTATCTATTTTTAGGTGAAAAGAGAATCGAAATATAAATAAATAATCTTAATCTATACGTAATTAGGTACATATATATATAATCAACCTCAGTGCCATAGAAACTTAAAATGACTGTATTGTCAAATTATCTAATAATATATAGTTAATATTTTTATTTTATTAATGTCAATAAAATAATCTTTGATAGCATAAAAAATATTTTTATAATAATTAAACCTGTTATAGGAATTTGTAAGATTTTTTAACAATTTTGTTAGAATTAGACTATTTTATTGTATTAGTTAAATGTTTGGCTAATCGACAAATCAATAAAATAGATGTCAATCAATTTACTATAATATTAATGGAGGTGAAATTTCGTAATGTAATGAGCCGTGCAAAATTAATTTGTACTACAAATCATGCATACGAATCTGTTACTTAAATCTAATACTAAAAAAAACTAAACTCGCTTCACGCTTTATCCCTAGCGGGGTAGTCAGAGAGAACGGAGCGCCAAACGCTACGGTCTCTACATACCTCTTTCGCCTCGTCCACTGGCATCAACCTCTTCATACATGCCCTCCGGGGGGTCCTCTTGCTTTTTACGTGACCTTTCTCCAGTATCTTTGATACTGTGTTTTTGAAGGTCAAGAAATGTGAAATCTGATACAACTATAAAGATATAGTCTCTTTTGATTATTCCTGTTAATCAAATATAAGTTGTACTAGAATATATGGTAGCTGCCAATTTAAAGTAGATTGATAGCTAAATGTATGTACCAACTCATATAAATGGCGTATAAAGAGGCCAGTCGTGGCCCAGCGGCACAAAGTGTGCCTGTAAATCGACTGGTTGTGGGTTCGATCCCTACTCGAGGAGATTAAATATTTATTTACTTTTATATTTTCATTTCCTCGCTCTGGTGTCGAGGGGAAAGCGCGGCGTTAAGTTCCGCCACTCAACACGCAATGCCTCCAGAAATTGGCGGAAAGTTCCCTCTGCCTACCCTGCTGTGTGCGGGATACAACGTGAAGCTGAAAAAAAAAACTCATATAATAATTACAATCCGTATCCATTAATATAACGCATATGAAACCATAACAAGTGCTCCAAGCTAATACTTATAACAATTTTTATACTATTAATTCTACTTTTATATTCATTTAAAATTTTCTGATTTCTCACAAAAGGGTTTTTAATTTAAACACTTTCGTTCGATCTAGTTCGATCATTATCAATTTAGATTCTTGCCGTTCGCAAGGTCGCAAGGTGGTTAGAAATGCGCTATTTTCGTGTAATAAATTAATCTTTAAATAATTCCAAATCATTTACATATATGCCATTTTCTAGCTTCTCAAACTGTTTTGTTGTTGTATTATTAATTTGTATCAAAAACTATGGGGCCAGTCGTGGCGCAGTGGCACAAAGTATTTTATATGTGACTGTAAAACCGATTGGTTGTGGGCTCGATCCCCGCTCGAGGAGATGAAATATTTACTTAAATTTATATTTCCATTTCTTCGCTCTGGTGTCGAGGCAAAGCGCGGCGTTGAGTTCTGCAGTGGGGAATGGAGTGTCTTAACACTAGGTTCCCTCTGCCTACCCTGCTGTATGCGGGATACAGCGTGAAGCTAATTTATCAAAAACTATGAGCATTTGGGCCATAATTTCTAATTACATTTATTAATAGAGTATTATTTTATCAGTATTGCTATTTAATATTTAATTTGAAGCGCACGTGTTAGAAAATGGTTTCCTCTTATCACGACGGTGGAGATCTCTTACGAAAGAACAATGCAACAGGTTTTATGTATTGTTTTTGCTTTTTATGTGTGCTGCGGCCGACCGTGCATTGAACGTTGCTCGGTTATAATCGTCGACGGATGTTTTCATGTATTTTATACAATCTATATTCACATTATAAAAGGTGAAGGCAAAAGCGCGGCGTTGAGTTCCGCCACTCAACACGCAATGCCAAGAATAATTCGGCGAAAAGTGAACGCAGTGTCTTAACACTGCGTTGCCCTCTTCCTACCCTGCTGTGTGCGAAATACATCGTGAAGCCGATTTTTATTTTATATATTTACATTATACTTTAAAATCTTATAAACAAAGCTTCGCCTTCACATTAATAAAATTTATATTAAACATTTCGCACTGCCCGTGACGCGTTTATGCGTCGTATCATCTAGTCTATTTGCGGCCAACAAATGGCACTAAGAATTAACGACGCATTGTAAAATTCGCTAAGTGTTTTTCCATTCTTATTTTAAAGTGATAAACAATCCCTTTTTTAAAGAAGCTACCTCGCTCGTCCATTTACATGTCCTAAACTTTGATTTAAATCTGACATAATAAATTCGCAGTGGTACTTTAGGAATAAGTCCTAAGTAAACACCAACGTTTGTACATGATTTTTTTTTATATTCTACCCTACTAAAGCCATAAATGTGAAAGTTTGTCTGGATGGATGTTTGTTTCAGTTTTAAGCAAAAACTACTTAATAGATTTAGATGAACCTTTACAGTAATAAACATCAGAATAGCTCATATAAAATTATATAAAAAAATATTATAATATAAAAATAAGCGGGCGAAGCCGCGCGTGGATCGCTAGTAGTTAATTCGCAGTAGTCCAATAGAAAATGGTCCTAATCAAATCTGAATAAACACAAAGTTTACTCAGATTTACACATGACGATTTTTTTATATTTTACAATACGCAGTTATTACAAAATACGACGTTTCTGGCACACGACACATTGCCTTAATATGGAAACTGGGGGTAGGTTACCAGTACATCTTGTACTGGTAACAATTACTTACCGGTATTCTCTTAATTTTTTACTAACACCTTCCTGTCACAAGATCTAAATAAAGCCCTTTATCCTTATGTATATTCAATATGCTTTGCACTTGTAGGATAATTGTTATTTTAAATATATAAAATGTCTTGACATGATAATTATTATCCTTATCCGTCATTTCTGAATATATTGTGAATAAGTAACTGCGGCCGGTCGTGGCGCAGCGGCACGAGGTGTGACTGTAAAACCGACTGGTTGTGGGTTCGATCCCCACTCGAGGAGATGAAATATTTACTTAAATTTATATTTCCATTTCTTCGCTCTGGTGTCGAGGTTAAGCGCGACGTTGAGTTCTGCCACTCAACACGCAATGCCTCCAGAATTCGGCAGAAAGTGGGAAACGGAGTGTCTTAACACTAGGTTCCCTCTGCCTACCCTGCTGTGTGCAGGATACAGCGTGAAGCTGATTTATTTTTTGTAACTGCGGCACATATATAAGTTGCGAAAATACCGTTGATCTGGTTATCTTTAATGGGGTTTTTAGAACGTGCCCCGAAATCTCTTTTGAAAATTGACTCTAAATGACAATACATGGATTGATGTGCGCTAGTAGAAATTCACAAATTTACCATGAACTACTAGGCTTCTTGTAAATTATTATAATTAAATAAAACTTTTGAGGTCAAAGTGTGACTGTAAACGTGACGGGGTTCGATTTCCACTCGAACAATAATTAAAATAATAAAACCTATAATTTGAAGCTATTTAAGTAATAGAGTTATGTAATTATAGAGCTAGAACGACTAAGCAATACAACATCTAATAAAAACTGGTACAATTCTCATCTAAACAATAGGTGATGACGAGTCCGATGATTTGTAATTAAACGATAATTTTCTTCCATCTTACCTACGACCGCTACAAACACTCCAGACATTTATTTAGCTACAATAGATGTGCATTCTTGATCAATTTACCACGTGTAAATGTATTTTTCCTGTCTTTTCTATAATTTTAAACGGTTTGCGACATGTGACAATATAAGGCTTAATTGACGATATAAATTTTACGCAATGACTTCTTATAAATCGTATTTTTTTTCTTATTTTCCAGTAACTTGTAGAGATTCTACAGTTTCTATTACTTCACAAGTTATGAATTGAATAATTAAATCGGTGTATGCTGTATCCTGCTTATTGCAGGGTAGGCAAAGGGAACCTAGTGCTAAGATACTCCATTTAACAGTTCTCGCCAAAATATTTAAGTAACTCCGTGTTGAGTACCGATAACGCCGGGCCTTTACGTCAGAACGAGTAATTGAAAATAATTAATTCCCCCCGAGTGGGGATCGAACCTACAACCGTCGCGTTCCAATCACGCCCCGAATGCCTTAGTTATAAATGTATAAATAATCTAAGTTTTATATTTTTTGTTAAAAGACCACTGTGTCTAACTAGACACTAAGCGAGCTCTCTCTAAAAACTTGTATCGAAGCCAAGGAACATGTACGTACATCGGGGATAGGGAACCCTATAATTAGATTACCTATCTAGCGCGCAACCTGAAGTCAGGTAGGACTGGCTTAGCAAAAAAAACGTGGTTACATCGGCACGCAGAAGTTCAACGATCGGCGAACCCACCCATAGTCCATTGTGAAATTCTCATTTGTCTTATTGAGAAAAAGTTTACTATCTATTTTTAATATATAAACGATAAGCAATCTTTATTAGATTTTTTTTATTTATTTGTGTAACACAAAAATAGATAAAGATCATCGATAGAGTTTTTCTTTAATAGATAAAGATACAACCTTACCAATAAATAAATTAAATAAATAATTTAAACATTTACCAATAAATAAATCAGCTTCACGCTGTATCCCGCACACAGCAGGGTAGGCAGAGGGAACCTAGTGTTAAGACACTACGTTCCCCACTTTCTGCCGAATTCTGGAGGCATTGCGTGTTAAGTGGCAGAACTCAACGCCGCACTTGTCCCCGACACCAGAGCGAAGAAATAGAAATAAAAATTTAAGTGAATATTTCATCGAGTGGGGATCGAACTCACAACCAATCATTTTACAGTCACACTTCGTGCCGCTGCGCCACGACTGGCCTCTTTAACAATATTATTTCTTAAATGTAAATCTAGACACAAATGACACTATACATATTTGCAGTTCGCTGTTTGAACTTTCAAATCTCTCCAATTGAAACATGTAAAATAAATATGTGAAGCGTGATCGAAGCCTATTTAAATAGAATAGTATGTGAATAAGAAACTTGTTAAACACACTTTTGTCCTCTACTTCTTTTTTTCAACTTTTCCTTGTTTTGGATCTTTTCCTTTGCTTTTTTTTTAAATGATTGCAATATTATCCTTTTCTTTGAGTTATATTATTATTTGTTAAAAAATAAACTATACACCACCGAGGCCAGTCGTGGCGCAGCGGCACGAGGTGTGACTGTAAAACCGACTGGTTGTGGGTTCCATTCCCACTCGAGGAGATGAAATATTTACTTAAATTTATATTTCCATTTCTTCGCTCTGGTGTCGAGGTTAAGCGCGGCGTTGAGTTCTGCCACTCAACACGCAATGCCTCCAGAATTCGGCAGAAAGTCAGGAACGGAGTGTCTTAACACTTGGTTCCCTCTGCCTACCCTGCTGTGTGCGTGATACAGCGTGAAGGTGATTTATTTTTTTTATTTAAACTATACACTTAAATGTTAAGTAAAATAAACATAAAAATATGAACTTTGAAATTAAATTCAAAGGTCGACATATTTGAATAAATAACAAGTTTCTTTTACAAAAGAATGCCGTACTTCTGTATGGTATAAGTAATAAAATAAACCACGGACCAGTTCTCGGTAAACGTTAAATTGACAATGACTCAGTCGTGCTCTATTAGACGACTCGACTGTCTGGTACGAAATTAATTTTTTTCTTCACATTATGGTTTCAAAAATAGAGTGTTAAATTAGCTTTACGCTGTATCACGTAGCAAAGAAGGTAGAAAGATAGAATAGTGAAAAGACACTCCACTCCCCACTTTTCACCGAATTCTGGAGACATTTCGTGTAGTATAACAGATATCAACGCCACGCTTTACATTATATATAGATAAATGCTATATTAGATTTTACAATATTAAAATAATGAAACCGAATAATTTAAAGATAATTGTCACTATTATTAGAGTATGTATACAAAGTGATTCACATAACGATTTCTCCTACTGCAAGCGGGTCAAGGTCGTTTGTCGTCTGGCTACTTATCTCGTTGCTTACTGTTAAATTTAGTTTGTCATTCAAATAGAAATCAAGTTATCTTGCTGAATATATAGAGAGTTAGTGTTTCTTGAACATATTAGAATGAAGTCTAATAATAAACTAAACATTTTTTTTTATATATCTCATCTCACTTTATAGAGTCAACTATAAATGTAATATCAATTTATCTTCTAGAGGAGCGAGGGAGTTAGGTCGTGGCGCAGAGGCACAAGCGTGTGACTGTAAACGTGACAGGCCGTGAATTCTATTTCCAGTTGAAAAATTGAATATTTATTATTTTGCATTTCTTCCCTCTGGTGTCAAGGCAAAGCGCGGTGTTAAGTTCCGTCCCACTCAACACGCAATACCTCCGCTAGATTTCAGCGGAAAATGTGTGAGTTTAAAGAGCGAAATGTCTTAACACCAAGCTTCCTGTGCTTACTCTGCAACAGCATAAAGCTAAAAAATATATGTACTTTTTGAAAATGTTAGTAAGTACCAACTTACAAGGGGATTTGTCATATTTACTTAAATTAATGGTACTAACTATAGATATAAAAAAAATATGTTTGTTATTGGTCTTGCTCACTAACAAGGATGATGCCTGCACAAGATTAAAATCAATCAATTCCATATGCGTTCTCTGTTTTAAGGTCTTCATTCTACAGCTTAGTAATTGGTCTATGACCCTATGCATGCCCTTAACATGTAACAAGGTCCTTGTGGCAAGTAATAAAATGAGACGCCCTTTTTACTTTTATTATTATTGCTATAGTGCAGCGGTCATAATATTTGTTATCCTCTTCTATTATCTATTTCAATGTGACTTTGAAATATATAAGGTCTTTGGTATTATTCATCTTCTTTCCTTAATAGATTACCTTATAAATGAGAATATTTAAAATATTTTTTTTATATAACATTTCCGATACGATAATTGAGAATAAAGTGAATCACACAGCAGAGCAGAGGCAACCTAGTGTCTTAGCACTCCGTCCCCCACTTTCAGCCGAATTCTGGAGTCATTGCGTGTTGAGTGGCAGAACTCAACGCCGCTTTTTGCCTCGACTTGAATGAAATTATAATTTTAAATATATATTTCAATTCTTCGAGTTTTGACTCTTAAATAATAGGCCGTCTTGGCGCAAGGGTACAAACCTGTGACTAAGGCGGCGGTTCCTGGTTCGATTTACACTTTGGGGAATGAATTATTATTTTTTAAAATTAGCATTTTTTTCGCTCTGGTACGTACCAAGGTAAAACTGCGGCGTTAAGTTCCGCCACAGAAATCCAATGCCTCCAAAATTGGGCGGAAAATAAGAAGTGCACTATGCTCCATCTGTTTACCCTTCTTTTGCCCATATCTACATGGATGTATACAGCTCAAAGCTAAAGAGAAAAAAATAATTAAAAAATGTATAACCAAAAATAAACAGAAATGTATTATTATTCAAAAGGTTATTAACAAATTATTTGGAATGTTGGACAGGTTATTTTTTATTATGCAACATCTAATTGCCTCTTTAATTATTTTTTCCCGGCTTTTTCGGTTTTTTTTTTCATATAAATATAATTATATTATTTAGTTAATTTGACGTGACATTTTAGAAGACATTGATCTTGTCGCAAAGTGATATGTTATTTAGTTTATGATTTAGACTTATATATATTACTATCCTGTTTTGAATGAAGATATTGTGAGATATATTTCCATTTTGTGTCATAAAAATATATAGCTATAAGTAAACAAAATACTACACTTAAAACTTGATTAACATAATTGATTAAACAAAAGTATTAGTTTACATGAGGCCGGTCGTGGAGCATAGGCACAAAGTGTGACTGTAAAATTGACTGGTTGTGGGTTCGATTCCCACTCGAGGAAGTGAAATGTTTATTTACATTTATATTTTCATTTCTTCGTTCTGGTGTCGAGGCAAAGCACGATGTTGAGTTCCGCCACTCAATACGCAATGCCTCCAGAATTCGACGGAAAGTGAGGAACGGAGTGTTTTAACATTAGATTCCTTCTGCCTACCCTGCCGTGTGCAGGATAGAGCGTGAAGCTGATTTATTTTATTTATAAAAAATATATATACGACGACAATATATAAATAAATACGTATACTTATATAAATAATATAATTTAGATGAATCGTGAAAGTTTCCAAAAAATGGTTACACAATTCATATATTGCAAGATATGGTGAGTTACAGACAAGGTCGCCTGGTCCGAAATGACTAAATCGTTTAAAATACCTGGAATATTTGGAACTTATTTTTTTATGTGGGTGGTTTAGTCAAAAACCAGTCGAAATAAGACCTTGTCCGCCCCATATTATTTTCTTACAAGAAATGTTAATACTACATACCTACTAAAATTTACAATTATATACAATAAATTATTGTATTCACCTAGGAAATATACACAAATTAACTTTTAAAGACATTATTAATGTCTTAAAAACTTAGAAATGAATTTGATATATTATGTTTACACAAACAGCTTTTGAAGACATTATTAATGTCTTAATAACTTAGAAATTAATTTGATATATTTATTATGTTAAATTTAAAGAGACGAGAATACAAGAATATCAACTAAGCAATTAAATGATCTGTCAAAAATTATTTGAAAAATGAATAATAAGAAAATGTGGTTCGGACAATTTTAAGTCATCATCACCAGTGAACGCATAATATCTAAATTAATAAATTAAAAAAATAAATCAGCTTCACGCTGTATCCCGCACACAGCAGGGTAGGCAGAGGGAACCTTGTGTTAAGACACTCCGTTCCCCACTTTCCGCCGAATTCTGGAGACATTGCGTGCTGAGTGGCGGAACTCAACATCGTGCTTTGCCTCGACACCAGAACGAAGAAATGAAAATATATATGTAACTAAATATTTCATTTATTCGAATAAGGATCGAACCCACAACCAGTCGCGTATACAGTCACACTTTGTGCTCCTTCCCCACGACTGGCCTCAATAAGTTATTTAAATCAATTCTAAACTTAAAAACGATCTACTAGGCAAAAGTGAACATAAACAATAAAAATGCACATAACTATGTCTTAAGGACGTTGGTACAATAAATTTTGCTCTCCCCGCGCGTTGCACACGTCAATTGAATGTAAAATAGCACTGCACGTTGACTCATTGGTCGCCCCGCTTTCCGACTATGTACGCATTATCAATAAATACCTTGGTAATATTGTTATTAACAACTATACTAATCTATATGAGTGAGGCCAGTCGTGGCGCAGCGGCACAAAGTGTGACTGTAAAACCGATTGGTTGTGGCGTCGATCCCCACTCGAGGAGATGAAATATTTACTTAAATTTATATTTCCATTTCTTAGCTCTGGTGTCGGAGCAAAGCGCGGCGTTTAGTTCTGACACACAACACGCAATGCCTCTAGAATTCGGCAGACGGTGGGGAACGGAGTGTCTTAACACTAGGCTCTGCCTACCCTGCTGTGTGCGGGATACAGCGTAAAGCTGATTTATTTATTTTTATTTTTCTAATCTATATAGTATAATATCAAAAACGTAAATAGTTTATACTATTCAATATTCTTGATATCTATATGCGATGTATAATCATTCGAAATAATCTTTAGATAATAGAAGTTTGTATAATTCGGAAGATGTAATATAATATTAAAATATCTTATTGGTTAACAATTATACATATTTAACGATGCAAAGCGCGGCGTTGAGTTACGCCAATCAGTACGTAATGCTTCGAACATTCGGCGGAATGTGGGGAATGAAGTGTTTTAACTCCAGGTTTCTCTGCCTATCCTGCTATTTGCGGGATACAGGTGAAGCCAAAAAATATATAAATATGGTTAGACAGTGATATCGACAGGCGCGCTTTCAAATTTACCTAAAAAATTTAATGAATTTCTGAATATTTTTCTCTCTTAGTGTATGAGTAATGTATTTTAAATATTGCAACAATATTTATATATACTTTTTTTTTTATTGCAGATGGTACTTCCGCAAAATTAAACGAATCGAAGCCGAGAAGAAATTGCTGCTGCCGGAGAATGAACATGGTGCTTTCCTCATCAGAGACTCTGAGAGTCGCCATAATGATTTTTCGTTGTCAGGTATGTCAGCTCAGCTAAAGATAATATATCTTTATTCTTTATCGATTTAATTTAGATCCTTCATTTTACACTTAGATTTTTTTAATTTACACTTGTGAGTAACGGTAATGTCTTAATAGAAAAGGAGCGTTGTAACACTATTCCCAGGTTCCCATGATTCCTCTGCCTCCCGTGTAATTTTATATGTTATAAAATATATATGTTTATAGTTAAAAGTCTTAATAACTTCGATCTGAGAGTTTTAAAGAATATAATTTTTTAACTTGAAGTACTAAGTTCTTTTGATGTTACTTTTTATAATTGAGCTTTTGGATATTTTTGAATTTTTTTTTTTTTACCGTTTACACGTATTAAGTGACATGGTATTGATTAATTACACCAGGCTTAACAAATGTTATTGACATTGGTAACTATTTCACCTTTTACTTTAAAAATTAAAAATATTCAACTTTTTCGTAAGTTGTACGTCGATGACCTTAACAGGCCATAAATTGAGACCTATTACATTTTTGTAGTCTTTATTAGGTAAGATAATTTAAAATCATTGAAATTATAATTACATACTAAAAGTATACAAACTTTTGTATATGTTCAATAATTGCAATTAACAATAGTACTGTCGAGTCATGGCCGCCCTTGAAGTTAGTAGTAGATGGCTCTGTAGATTAGATTTTAGGATTTTTTAAATTTTTTTTATCAGCTTCACGCTGTATCCCGCACACAGCAGGATAGGCAGAGAAAACCTCGTGTTAAGACACTTCGTTTTCCATTTTCCGCCGAATTCTGGAGGCATTGCGTGATGAGTGGCGGAACTCAACGCCACGCTTTGCCTGTCGAGTCTGGTGTCGACCAGAGCGAAGAAATTAAAATATAAATGTAAATAAAATAAATATTTCACTTCCTCGAGTTGGGGATCGAACCCACAACCAGTCGATTTTACAGTCACAATTTGTGCCTCTACACCACGACCAGCCGACTAGTTTTTCTTTTACTTTTGATTATTTTCTTTCCGAGTGAAAAATACGCAAAAGTTTTAAAAGCCTAATTTGAAATCAGCCTTATACAAATTATAATAAATATTAAATGAAATTAAACTTGACTCTATAGAAATAACTTATTGTTTAAGAAAATAGTGCAGTAGGAAAAAGACGATAAATCCTAGCATAATATACGTGATCAAAGCCCAAGGGTTTGGAACGCTAGTTTAATACTGTGCTATCTATTTAAAATCGCATCACCTGACCGCTTGACGGCTCAATTCTCTGGGAAACCGGTTATAGTCTATGGTCGTTAGTCGTGAGAATAATGTTGATTGCGTTTAGATTGAATATGCTTTGTAATTATTTATTTGTTCTTATATTTTTTTACATACATTTAGATTTATATGTAAGAAATATTTTCATTAGATGTTTAATATTTCCATAGAAAATTTCGACGTAGCTTGATGAGAACGTATGCATTAGTGGTCAGACCGCCTGGTCGGTTTCCAGGAGGCGCGGGTTCGAGTCCCACTATGTTCAAATTTTTATACGTTTCCTTTCAATGGTCCTTAGGTAAAAAAGTATCGAAAGTGAAAAATCACAATGTCTCGATGGCTCTTTGAACAACTAAAAATGGTAGTTTTAATGACATTTTTTTTCGAAATTAAAAGAAAAAACCTTGTTTACGCCTTTTTTAAACGTGTATATAATCAAAAACTATACTTATTAGTAATTTAAAACAACAATAAAAGAATTTCGTATTTTTTCTCTGTCGATACTTTATCTAGAGACAGTCGATTAATATTAGTAATGTCCCATGTATGAGTAGAAATATAAGAATGAAGAACACTACATTTTCAGTAACAACACTTTGTAAAAGCTTTAATGCGTTTTCACGATTCATAAAATATGCCTGAAAATTGTGAGAGCACTTGTGCTCTACATATGCCCTGGTCGACGTTTTAAAATTCAACATTACTCCTTTTCAGGGTTCCGTACGTTTTGAGGAAAAAGGGAACCATTATAAAATCAATTTGTTATCTGTCCGTCTGTCTGCTGTCAAGAGCCTTCTCACGAATGCTTGAATATAGCGAGTTGAAATTTAAACCATATACTCAAATCTACGGCCCCATCATTTACTGAAGAAAAAAAAATGTGAATGTAGAAATACTTAAAAAACGCGTATTTCGACACCGAAGGGAATCAAAATTAATAGAATACTTCCGGTTGACCTAGAATTATGAAATTTGGCAGGTAGTACTAGTTCAGAAAATTCTGAAACTGTACATTTGTGGTTAAATCCCAAAAAATAATAGACATAAAACGGAGGCAAAATACGATATTAGGGCCACTTGTTCAGGTGAGACAAGTTCGAGACTTCCAATTTGTGTACGTAACCCTCGGTGGGCGAACCAGACTCGCGCTTGTCCAGTTTTTTACTCTTAAAATAAATGTGAAATATAATGTAAAACCACTCGTCATACTTCAAATCCTCTTAAAGTGTTTTGTGTTACTATACGCAGGGTAACGTAAATTATATGAACATGTATGTATGTTGAGGCCTCTGGCGGCGCAGGGGCACAGAGTGTTACTGCAAACGCGACAAGTTGCGGGTTTGATTCTCTCGATTAATATTTGCATTTTCTTCGCTCTGGTGTCGAGATAAGGCGCGGTGTTGAGTTCCGCCACTCAACACACAATGCTTCCAGAATACGGCAGAAAATGTGCTAACGGAATGTCTCCACACTATGTTCCCTCTGTTATATTGAAAATAAAATATGTATGTATGTTATACACTATTTCCTACCATTAGTCTTCATCTCGTAGTAAAAATCAGGTAACACGCAGCGTACGACTAAGCAAATTGTTCTACTTTTGAAGTTGAATATTAAAGCAAAAGTTAAATAGCCCCCAATCGGGGCTCACATCTCATGCGAAACCGCCTCTGAATATTAAATAAATTCTACATATATTTCACTGGCTCTTACTTTTCTTGTGATAGCGCCTCTTAAATCAGCAATATAGCAAGTGTATTAAGTAATTACATTATGTTTTCTTTTTTGGTTTCACGCTGTATCCCGCACACAGCAAAGTAGGCAATGTGATTTTAGTGTTAAGACACTCCGTTCCCCATTTTCTGCCGAATTCTGGAAGTGTTGAGTGGCAAATCTCAACACCGCGCTTTGCTTCGACAACAGAGCGAGGAAGTGAAAATATTAAATGTTTCATTTCCTCGAGTGGTAATCGAACCAATAACCTGTCGCGTTTACAGTCACTTTGTGCCCCTGCGCCATGACTGGCTTTAATGTGTTTCGTATTATATACCGTTTATTTACAGATTGCGTAGACGGTGCATTACCTCGAAAGAAATGTTATATTTATGTGTTAATAATATAATTGCTATATATTTTTCTTTTATTCATATTTATTGGAAAATTGCTATATTAATATGGATGCGTTCGCAATAATTGTATATCGTCATATAATAATATTTTATTGTGGATTTTTTTCTACATTATATATTAAAATAATTCATGAACGTACGTTCATCGTTAATAAATATTTTTTTTAAAACATGATCATAAAATGATAAAAATGTGTTATTATAATGCAATGCTTATATTTTAAACGTGGCAAAGTCTGTCATATGTTTTAGTTGCCCGTTTAAAAAAAATAACCAGGCCAATGAAAAGAAAGTACTTATTTGATAAATATTTCTTATATTAAAAATGCAGCAATTCCGATATTTGGATTAGAAATTTTGAACAAGTTTGCATATATTTTTTTGGATATTATCAAATACCAAATAATACCAGTTATTTACCATAAATATAAAAATTTAAGCAAAAACCTAGCAAGATATATTTATATAAATTTTCGTATATATTTATAACATTTGAAATTCTTGAGCGATACATATAGTGTTATATTAAAAGTCAATATCAATTCATATTCAATCTAGATATTACCAACGTGCTTCATCACTTATTATAAATCACTTTCTACTAACTCCATTTACAATAAAAAATATACTTTAATACAGGTATGAAGTGTCAATAATTAATACTTCTTTATTTATATATATGACAGTCATCGTGGCGCGGGGACACTAGGGTGTGTCTGTGACGCGACGGTTGTGGGTTCGATCCCCACTCGGAGGAATGGATTATTTATTAATATTTTCATTTCGCCGCTTTGACACCAAGGTAAAAGCTCAGCATTGAGTTCCACCACTCACAACGCAATGCTTCGAAAAATCCGACGACGACACTATGTTCCCTTTGCCTACCCTGCTATAAGCGAGATACTGCGTGAAGCTGATTTTCTATATTATTAATATTTATAATTGTAAATTTATTTCATATATTATTATGCATCTATTTGCAATATTTTTATACTTTGTATATATTATTCACTTCCTTTGTGATTACTTTTAATTAGCATTATATTATTGTGTGATAAGTAACCACAAACGATATACCCTGTAATTTTATACGGCTCGCGCTGTTGTCTGTCTATGTGAGTAATTTTTTATTTCAATTTGCACAGTAAAATATTTTCTAACAACTTTACGTAACCATATTTTTTTCTATAAAATGATATATACAGTTAATTAATTACATTGCTATAGCATTTTTATTGAATATCAAAGTCGAAGAATACATTGTGAAGCTGAGGAGCTTCACAATGTATTCTAAACTCCCTGCTGAGTTTTTAGGCAGAGGGCACTTAGTATTAAGACAATTCATTCCCGATTCCATCCATTTTTCGCCGAATTTTGGAAGCGTTGAATGGCGGAACTCAATGCCGCACTTTGCTTCGACACCAGACCGAATAAATGAAAATATAAATTTTAATAAATATTTCATTTCCTCGAACCCTCTAACATACTAGTGCTCCTACGTCACGACATGCCTCAGTAAATGTCAAAATATAATAATTTTATAGTATTGACACTAATATCATCATCGGCATTTGAGACGAAAATATTCGTCGAATTCCTCAGTGCGTTAAGTCATTGACATGAACTTTACATAGACAGGAAATACGACGAAAAATTACTTAGTATTCCAAATGTGACTTTTAAGCTTAATGTGTTTTCGGAATCGAAGATAAATAATTCTCAATATTTTTACTCTTAAGAATTCGGATACGGATTGAATTTTGAAATTGATTTGTTATTTTTTTTTGCTTCAACGGTGTGAAAATTCACTGTGGCGAGTGGTTGGCTGGAATATATTATGTTATTGTCAAAAGTTCCCCACAATCTCATTTTAGTGCGTTTATTCAATACAATTTAAGTAACAATTGTTCTATTTGGCTGAACACGTAAACAACAAAGCTTTTTTTTATTGTCAAAATCTTTAAAGTTTAAGACCAGTCCTCCAGAATTTGGCGGAAAGTGAGAAACGGAGTGTCTCAACACTAGGGGAAAATAGCGTGACGTTAAATAAATATATATTTTAATATATAAAATTAAGAATTAACTATAAATTTGTATATCTTGTCTCACAGTTCGAGATGGTGACACCGTAAAGCACTATCGCATCCGACAGCTAGACGAGGGAGGCTTCTTCATAGCGCGTCGCACCACATTCAGAACACTCCAAGAGCTGGTGGAGCACTACAGCAAGGATGCTGACGGTCTTTGCGTCTCGCTCAATAAGCCTTGTGTACAGGTAATATTTTTTATGTATTTTTTTTTCATTTCATTTATTAGATATGGGTGTTGGTTGATATACATAATGGTTTTTTTTCTTTCGTGAGTAGAAAATTACAAGGAATTCATGAAAATTGGCCAACATTATATTTAAAATATTCGATTTCATAAATTATTTCTCCTATATATATATATATATATATATATATATATATATATATATATATATATATATATATATATATATTTTAATACCATTTAGTTGATATGAATAAGGATTTAAAAGGCGGTAGTAAGCCTCAATGCATATGAATGCTATATTGAATTGCATCGGAGTCGGAGCGGGCCGGCAGTGCAGATTAATAAAACGAAATTGCAAATACGTTTGGTTTCTAGGCCATGACCTCATTAAACTTTGTTTCCACAGTAGATTTTTATTTTTTAGCATCACGCATACATCAGGGTAGGCTTGAAAAGAAACTTGTTGAGTGGCGGAACTCAACGCCGCGCTTTGCCTCTACACCAGAGCGAGGAAATGAAAGTGTAAAACATTTTATCAGTAGGAACCGAACCCGCAACCTGTTGCGTTTACAGTTAGATTTTGTGCCTCTTCGCCATGACTGACAATAGAATTACAATTTTTAACTATCAAAGACCGTATAATAAATCAAAAGTGTCAAATATATGTCAATTTCAATTATTTTCTCGTATTACCTTTTTTTTTGTTCAGGTTTTTGTCGAAATGAGATAATAAAAAAAAATTATCTGTTTATTTTCGTCCTCTTTTACATTTTAAATAATGCGACGTCCAGCTTAGCTCTTCAACTTCTAAGTGCGCATAAAGCGTACAATGAAATGGTGTGCTAGATTCTCTTTGTCCACCATACGATATACGAGACGTACCTAGTTGAGGAGATGCGAGAGAAATTAGCACTCGATTTCCTTTTAGGTAATAATGGAGACATTTTTATAGAATTTACCGTAAACTTGCTTAAATAATATTTAGTTATATATGTTCTTTTCTTTGGCTTAACAATAGGTTATTGATGATTGTACAGCTTTTCGGTTCGTTGTGGCTCAGTGGCTCAAGCGTGTGTCTGTGAGCGCAACGGTTGTGGGTTCGGTTCGATTTCCGGAACGGAAATATTTATTTACATTTATACTTTCATTTCTTCGCTCTGGTGTCAAGGCAAAGCGCGTCGTTGAGTCTCGCTACTCAACACGCAATGCCTCGAAAATTCGGCCTAAAGTGGGGAACGGAGTGTCTTAACACTAGGTTCCCTCTGTCTACCCCTACTTTATGCGGGATACAGCGTGAAGTTGAAAAAAACAAATATCCGATCGAACAAGCCAAGGGACGATTAGTAATAAGTAACTCTTGAGCAATACATTCCTCGGATGCGATGCGTGCCTGGAATGTTTCTTTAACCCTGCTAATGTGAAGTTGGGTATCTACTGGAATCCTTTTATTGGAACTCGGTTATAAACTTTCACAAAGGCCAGCCAAGGCGTAGGGGCACAAACGTGTGACTGCGACAGGCTGTGGGTTCGATTCCCACTCGAAGAAATGAAATATTTAATATTTTTATTACATCGCCTGTAGTAACGATGCAAAGCGCGGCGTTGAGTTCCGCCACTCAACACGCAATGTCCCTAAAATTTGGTCGTAAGTGGGGAACGGAATTGTGTTGATGGGTCTTAATGCAGGTTGCCGGGTTCCCTTTGTCTACCCTGATATGTTTAGAGTACAGTGTGAAATAAAAAAAAATAAGTTACAAACTTTTCTAAGAGGAAAAGCGCGAGGAAGACAAACAATGTTAGCTATTCTAGTTATTTCAGATTTTATCTTTATATGAAAAAACGAAAAAATATTGCCCCATAACGATAGCATCTTTGAATTCTCTAAGAATTTCCTAAATTTATACGCAATTTTTTTTATGTTTCGTTAATTTTATTTAGAAAACAATTTTTAGCTTCTTATATTGTTAGGTCTTCGTGGCGTCTTGGGAAACCGTGTTACTTTAAATACGATGGTTGCTGATGCGATTCCCAATTCGGGAGATTAATTTTATTTTTACCTCCACACACCTTTAAAGCAAAATGCAGCGTTGAGCTCCGCCATATAATTCGCAATGTTCCTTATCCAGACGGAACGGGGAAAACAAAGTATCTTAACACTATGTGTTTTTTGTTATCCTGGAAAAAGCATAAATTCATCAATTATGATTTATTTATCACATTAAGTACTTATGAAATGTATTGGTGCAATGGATCTTTCAATTCTCAAGAAAAAAAAACGTGAATTCAATTTGTTGAAAGTATTGAAAATATAAAAAAAATGAAATCAGCTTCACGCTGTATCCCGCACACAGCTGGGTAGGTAGAGGGAACCTAGTGTTAAGACACTCCATTCCCCACTTTCCGCCAAGTTCCGAAGGCATTGCGTGTTGAGTGGCGGAACTCAACGCCCGCTCTTTGCCTCGACACCAGAGCGAAGAATTATTAATATAAATAAATATTTCATATGTTCGAGTGGGGATCGAACCCGCAACCAGGACCCTACACCACGACTGGCCTCAAATAAAAATCTTTGCTTATAACAAATGTGCATAAATCGCAAATTTCAATATCGGCACGGTCGTAAAATATACGGTTGGCGATGGACACCTTTGTTCGTCGTGGGAACTATTGCGCGAGGCGTCGTACGGCTCGGGTCCGCTTTAAATTCACCGAAAGGCGAACTCTTTCCTGGACGCGACCATATGGCTCTCTGTCGGTCCTGTCATTTTGAACGTGTCTAATTTATTCTTGGAATTTGCTTGATATATGCTTTATAGGCTAAAATTAATGTATAGTTATTGTTAGTTAGTTATAAGATCTAATAAATTAATATTATATTAAAATAAACTTGTTGAACATTTGTACAATAACCTAAAATCTTGTATTTTCTGAACTTGTATGCCTGGAAGAGATCACCTGTGGTGATGAATCCGCCCTGACCCCAATTTTCTTTCTCTTTTTTTTCTTTTTGTATTTAATTATGTTAGTGAAATAAAGGATTAAATAAATATATAAATAATAAAATATTCTTGCCTTTTCTTAAGGTAACAAAGAAATATTTTGCACTAGTACGGTAAAGCAACTTATAGGGACTCGTGTGTAAAGAACATTTCATAGGTCATTTATGCATCATTAGCACATACGTACTAATGCATTTCTTTATTACTTATATTGGTTGTTGATCATTTATAATGAATGTTGTGAGTAGGCGTTGTGTAGGTTGTTATGAAATTGTAAAGAAAGCATAATATTAGCTACATACAAAATGTTCCGATTCTGGAAATTGATTTTACGCAGACCTTCCACGCGTAAGACAAATGTGCCCTACGGATGAATGGTACTGTGGTACTCATCAAAGTACAACCTGATACTAACCGCTAAAGCTCAGTGGAAACTCTATCCACCAAAATGAGACGTCGCAGGATCTCGCGCGTACTACAACGCCTCAGTGGAAGGCCTACATAGTTATTGCAAGCCACCGTCTTCACCGCCTTCAGCGTTTCCCGGGCTTTTTTATAAGGTATTCGCAGGCTCGATGATTTACAGGAGTATGACCATGACTCTCCCGCGGTAGCTAGGTTAGAGGGAGTTAAAGATGCGCATACCGCCATTTCCAACCTCCTAGGCCTACTTCGTTGGAGCTGGTCTGCGTTAGCGCTACCCACTCGCACCCGCCCCTCGGTCTCCTTAACCCGTCCCGTTAACTGATTCACAGAAGGAGACCATTGCAGCACCAGATCCACACTGGACAGTGAGAGGTCCCTACCACCCCTAGGACGATCAAGGCGTGTGTTGCCCCTTTCCTACACTAACGTCCAGTATTCAACATATTTCGCTGATAGAGCACGTGTACATTCCCAACCCATAAATAAGACGCCGGTGACGTTTGCACTCCATCACGTAGCAATTATATATTTATCTCAACAAATTCTTACTTAATGACTATATACGTAATCATTTCGTTTGCACTATTTATTATATACATAAAAACATCGTTACATACGTTTATAACATATAAAACATTAATCACGGTGTCCGCGTGTCCGCGTGTCCGTTGCGATGCAAACTTTTACTTTTTTTTGATAAAGCTCTACTTACTTATTATCACTTTCTCGTTCCGTTCGCCGAAGCGAAGTACCCGGTGCTTAATAATAAAAATTTTGTATCGAGTACTCAATTTATGTTTCACAATCATAAAATATTTTCTCTTATGCTTTGGTTTTTTTTTTATTCATTTACAATATAGGTATATATTGGTTACATGTTATGTTATATTTGATGCCTTTTGCGTTGTGGGTTTGATCCCGACTCGAGGGAATGGATTAAAAAAATTAAATCAGCTTCACGCTGTATCCCGCATACAGCAGGGTAAGCAGAGGGAACCTAGTGTTAATACACTCCGTTCCCCACTCTCTGCCGAATTCTGGAGGCATTGCGTATTGAGTGGCAGAACTCAACGCCGCGCTTAGCCTCGACACCAGAGCGAAGAAATGGAAATATAAATTTAAGTAAATATTTTATCTCCTCGAGTGGGGATCGAACTCACAACCAGTCGGTTTTACAATCACACTTCGTGCCGCTGCGCCACCACTGGCCTCCTGGAATGGATTATTGTCATGGAGACAAAGTCCGACGTTTAGTTCCACCACTCATTACACAATGTCTGGAAAAATTCTACGGAAAGTGGGGAACGGAGTATTTTAACACTAGGTTCCCTTTGCCTACCCTGCTGAATGAGGGATACCGCGTGGAGCTGATTTTTTAATTTACCTACATGTTATTTTTCGCTTCAAGTTTTATAAATACATCAAAAAAAAGAAACGTTAAAAGTGTAAAAATATTCGAATATTAGTTTGCATAAATTATTATAATATATTGTTTAGCTATATGTCATTTTTGATGTTTTTATATATTCTTTTTCAATGATGATGGCTTAGACTCAACCGTATAATGTGGAACAAATGGCTCCGACATAGAGTACGTATGACTATTAAATTGGACTAGTTATTCATGGTTCAGTTATAAGGAGTATATTATAATATAGTTATACGTATAAAATATAGCTTTAAAATAACAAACGAGTGAGGCCAGTCGTGGCGCAGGAGTAGACACGTGTGACTGCAAACAAAGTTAAAGTGGCGACAGGGTGTGGGTTCGATTCCCATTCGAGAAAATGAAATATTTCATATTTTATTGCTTCGCTCTGGGCAACGGAGGTATCTTAATGTGGAGTAATTTAACACTAGGTTCCTTCTGCCTACCCTTCGGTATACAGCGTAGAGGTAAAAAAAAATACAAACTCCGTTGAATAAGCCACGGTGACCACATGTCCGAGACAGTCTAGAACGGTTTCTTTCGATAAGGTATTAAGTGATGTAATTGATATTAATGTTTTTCCTGCCACCTAGACATCTGATAAAATGGTGGAATAACGTAATAGGCATACTTATCTATATTTAGATCGTCTAAGATGAACAAACTTGAATATATATGTATATTTTGCTGCTTTGATTTGATCAATTACTTTCTTCTTCGAGGCCAGTCATGGCGCAATGGAACAAGCATGTGAGTGTAGACGACAGGTTGTGGATTCGATTCCCTCCGAAGAAATGAAATATTGATTATTTTAATTTCTTCAGGCTGGTGGCGAAGCAAAACGCGGCGCCGAATGTAGGGAACGGAATGTCTTAAGACTAAGCTCATTCTCGCTACCCCGCCACATGCGGGATACAGCGTGAAACTAAAAAAAAAAACAACACTTTCCTTTACTAATTACGTAGTTCATATGTAATTTGGTAATATAATTAATTAGCTGCAAGCTACAAGTTTCGAGAAAAATGAACGCCGATTAAATCAACGGTACCTACAATTACTATGAAATGATAAACGACGCTCACTTATGAATTAATTATGTACTTATTGAATATTCTTATACTTGTTGTCTATTTATATTCTATAATGTTCATACGTAATGCCTTTGCGATTGACCATTTACGATATAAAAAGTCCGTCGATTGTTATTATTATTGTAAGACAAAGCACGGCGTTGGGTCCCGCCACTCAATACGCAATGTCTCCAGAATAAAACGGAATGTGAGGAACGGAGTGTCTTAACACTTTGCCTTTGCTGTTGTGTGCGGGATACAGATTGAAGCTGATTTTTTTCTATATGTAAATCAAATTAAATCAGCTTCACGCCGTATACCGCACACAGCAGGGTAGGCAGAGGGAACCTAGTGCTGAGACACTCCGTTCCCCACTTTCTGCCGAATTCTGAAGGCATTGCGAGATGAGTGGCAGAACTCAACGCCGCGCTTAACCTCGACACCAGAGCGAAGAAATATAAATTGAAGTAAATATTTCATCTCCTCTAGTGGGGATCGAACACGCAACCAGTCGGTTTTACAGTCACACTTCGTGCCGCTGCGCCACGAATGGCCTCTAATGTTTCTATATGTAAAAAATAATATTCGCTTAACCGCTCTCGTGCGGTTAAGAGAAGATTTTTATAATATTCATAATTTTTCTTCAACGTTTTGTATTGCCAGAGAACCGGAAACCTAATAATAACTTCGTGCATACGGAGATTTTTGCAAAAAGTTAATAACTAGCGTCGGACTCACGCCTCGAAATGTATTCTTAAATAAAATTAATTGCTTTGGCCAGTCAGTCAGTCAGTCAGCCACAAAAAACATTTGATTCTTTTCAATATTGTTTTAGATGTTAGAAAATGCATTGAATAATTAAAGAATATTTTTTATTCTATTAATAATTATATAATATTATTTAAATCTATATATATACTTATAATGAAGTTGAAACTTATCGCTGTCTATACATAGAAGATATATGAGAAAATCGAGATATGAGGTTATTTATCATTTAAGAGAAGTCAAAACAATGATTTCTTTTACGTTTATTCCCGCTAATCTCAGACGGCTTGACCGATTTAAGTGCAGTTTTCTGTACTGTATTAAGGCAAACTTCCAAATATTGTGGGCTTGTTAAATTTAAATCGGTTTGTAAAGAAAATACATGTCAATATAAAGTATTTGGTTCGCATGTGTGCAGTGATAATGTTATTAGAACGCGAAAATAATTCAGATTATTAAATAAATAATTGTATAATTATTTCGGGCGAAGCCGCGAGTGGGTCGCTAGTTATAAATATAATTTAATAATTCTTTTTCAGCTTCACTCTGAATTCCGCATACAGCAGGGTAGGCAGAGGGAACTTAAGACACTCTGTTCCCCACTGTCCGCCAATTTCAGGAGACATTGCGTGTTGTGTGGCGGAACTCAACGCCGCGCTTTCCCCTCGACACCAGAGCGAAGAAATGAAAATATAAATGTAAACAAATATTTCATCTCCACGAGTGGGGATCGAACCCACAACCAGTCGATTTACAGGCACACTTTGTGCCCCTGCACTACGACTGGCCTAATAAATATAATTGTACATATAAACATTCATAAATATAATTGTACCTTCTTATTTAATTATTTATATTGATATGGATAACAGCGGTACTCACAGTAAGCATTTATAAAGTGAAAACAACAACAGAATTGAATAGGTCAATACATAATATTATATCGTCTTAAATTAGGATTGTATAACCTTTTATGTAATAGGATTTTATTCTCTTATTTTGTATATGAAAAAATGTTTATTCAATTAAGCCTTTACGAGATCTTTTGAATTGTCAATTAACGTAGAAAGGTCAGATTTGCTTGTCAAACGGGAAACTACCACCGGCTGAAGGCTTCTTAGAGACCGCAAAAACTCGACAATTGCTATTTTTAATCATCGTCTATATTAAATCCAGTTGTGGCGCAGGAGCACAAAGTGTAACTGTAAATCGTATGTGGGTTCGATTTCCTGTTGAGGAAATGAAATAATTGATAATACTTTTTCTTTGCTGTGGTGTCGAGGCTAATTGCGACGTTGAGTTCCGCCACTCAACACGCAATATCTCCAGAATTCGTTGGTAAATGAGGAATGCAGTGTCTTAACACTAGGTTCCCTCTGCCTACACTGGTGTGTTCGGGATACAGCGTGAAGCTAAAAAATGTAAAAATGTTTATAACATTTTTCGACAATTATTATTAACATTACATATATTATATGATATTGTTAATAATAATTTAATTAAACTATTTTAAAATATTTTTAAATATAATAACATTTTGATTAGTGATTATACATATTTTAACCTTAACTATAATGTGTTGAAGTGACAGAGGTTAATTCTATTTCGAATGAAAAAACAAAGGAAATATTTTATTTTATTTTGACCTTATAAAACTAAAAAAAACGTTCTAAAGTCGCAGGCGAACAATCCCAACGGTATAATACTATCGTGAGATAATGTTGGTGATTGTACTATAAAATAAAAAAATCAGCTTCGCGCTGTATCCCGCACACAGCAGGGTAGGCAGAGGGAACCTAGTGTTAAGACACTTCGTTCCCTACATGATTGTACAATAGTTTAATAAATAATTTTCTGTCAACGACCTATAGTTATTTTACATACTACACTCATACAAAAACATTTTAAATACAATACAAATTTAAAAGAAAATTCAATATAAACAGAAATTAAAATTAAATATTATTAATTGATTATTTATTGTCGTGCAGTTAAACCAATGGATGACGCATTTTTTCTAATGAACTCCATTGTCTTCAAAAACCTTTCCGTGCCAGCCGTGTCTTTGACTTGAACGTTGCAATTTCTTCAAGGTTTCTAATTTTTACAATAAATCAAATAAATCAGCTTCACGCTGTATCCCGCACACTGCAGAGTAGGCAGAGGGGACCTAGTGTTAAGACACTCCGTTCCCCACTTTCTGCCGAATTCTGGCGGCATTGCATGTTGAGTGGCAGAACTCAACGCCACGCTTGTCCTCC
The DNA here is from genome assembly GCA_013421005.1 of Heliconius erato x Heliconius himera. Lineage (NCBI taxonomy): Eukaryota > Metazoa > Arthropoda > Insecta > Lepidoptera > Nymphalidae > Heliconius > Heliconius erato x Heliconius himera. Next base: position 38,724 of record JAATLQ010034469.1, read on the forward strand.
ACACCAGAGCGTAGAGATTTTAAGTAAACATCTCCTCGAGTGGGGGTCGAACCCACAACCAGTCGGTTTTACAGTCACACTTTGTGCCACTGCGCCACGACTGGCCTTAATTTTTATAATGTATCCGTCAAATCTTAGTAATGGTATGTATGTGAAAGTATGTATATTTTGATGTTTAGATGCTTGTTACTCAATAAGGCAATAGCAGCTGTATACATTTGTAAGAAATTTGGCACTCTTTTGTAGTTTGTACATAACGGACGTAATTTTTTTTTTATTATGATATTGGTATGACTTAACAAATGTTATTAATTGAATTTAAAAAAAATACATGTTTTTCTTTCTTTTTTTTGTTCATTACCGATGTCTCTGTATAATATCATGAGTAGATAAGTCCTAATTTTTTATATTAAGAGCTAACTATTTCTTTACCTTTTTTATGTGAAAAACTAATATTTAATTATATTTTATATTCTCATATATTGTGTATTCGATCTTTCGTCATAATTATTTGTTAAAATTAAAACTTTAAAGAGTATTTCTTGCTACAGATGAATCAATATGTAAAAATTGACATAGTTAGTCTAATGTCACGTGTCATAGTGTGACGCAGAATATTATGGTTTGATTAAATTGTAATATAGAGTTTCATCCTTGGAATCAACATATCGTTGAAACGTACATTGTCTAAGTTTCACCTCTTTTCCCATAGTTAAAAAAGAATTCCAATACAGACAAGTACAATCACAGTTCGTGTCTAAATAAATAAATATACAAGAAGTTAATAAGAATATATATATCTAAACGTTGTAATTATAACAAATAATCTTTTCTTTTTTTTGTATGTCGCACATTGAAGAATATGCAGAGAGAACCTGGGAACCTTATATTAAGACACTCCGTTCCCATTGAGACACTACCGTTCCCCACTTTCTGCCGAATTCCAATCTTAAATATCCCTTAAAAATATATTTATATCGTTAAATTGTGATTAACACCTTACAAACATTAAATTGGTAAATGATTTATAAAATGTATGAACTCAATAAATATCAGAAGACTACAGATACGTTTCTAGTATAATGAAATTACATAGTTTGCCTGTGTATATTTAGATTCACATTTCTCAACCACTATGCGGTTTCGAAGCCAATCGCGATTGCAGCACCCAGTGTTTAGTAATGCACTGCGAATTATTCAAATGAAATAATATAAAATATCATATTTCTTTGTTCTTTGTGATCATCGGATATAAGAGAATGTACTTTTGTTATCACGGTGCTATATCTTTTAATTTATGTATTTTTTATTATTATATCCATTTAACGATCTCCTATAAATTATTCTAATTGTGATATTAATTCAAATATGTTATCACTGTGTTTGAGAGGCCAGTCGTGGCGCAGCGACACAAAGTGTGACTGTAAAACCGACTGGTTGTGGGTTCGATCCCCACTCGAGGAGATGAAATATTTACTTAAATTTATATTTCTATTTCTTCGCTCTGGTGTCGAGGCAAAGCTCGGCGTTGAGTTCTGCCACTCAACTCGCAATGCCTCAGAATTCTGCAGAAAGTGGGAAACGGAGTGTCTTAGCGTGAAGCTGATTTATTTTATTTTTTATTTATTTTATCGTGTCTTAATATTTTTTATATAAAAAAAGATCCCGTTGGTTAAAAGTAAAGAGATATTACACACATTTTCTATTTAAAATCTTACATAATTTCCCAGAATTGAAAACGAGCAAAAGTTGAAATGTGAAAAAGAAATACCACATTTAAAAATACATGGCTAAATCACTTTCATACATACCGATAGAGATGTTTAGTAATTAATCTAATGTATTAGAGAGAGATTGTTAGTCGGGCGATCAATCGGATGACAGGTGTGGTACTCCACATACATTTGTGTATTAACTGGTTTAACCGCTTACTTATACACACGCCTCGAGGAAAGTCAAATGTTTAACTTCCAAGAAATTTTGGTTTTCTGAGTACCTTTTAACCAGTCGGTTAACCCGTTACCTTTTAAAGGTGGAATTGTTACTTTAATTTCGATAATACAGAAATTTGTTTTGAGTAGTGTATTCTTCCATTTTAATATAAGTAAGTATATTTTAACATAAATGGGGAACGGAGTGTCTTAACACTAGGTTCCCTTTGCCTACCCAGCTGTGTACGGGATACAGCGTGAACCTGATTTTAATTTAATAATGAAACACTATCAGAACTTTTGTAGTGATTAAAGGTAATAATGTTCTTTTGCTACGAATTGATAGTTTTCTTTATTAAAAAATGTTGTGTATACCTTACTTAATATATCTCAATACGGATTGTCCTTTGTGCGTTGTATATTTAAAATATTATAATAACTAAAAATACAACCATATCGCGAACCAAATTTTCCATTCTTCACAGATAGAACAAAGTGTCTCCGTCTGTCCGTATGTAAATGACCGTCTATGCCACCAGTACGTCAATATGTCACATATTGTATAACGATTTGCACATTTCGCATCAACAGCACAGTTGCCAAGCACCAAGCGTGATTACATCAACCACACTATTTACGATACAATTTTGCATACTGGAGCATCCTTACGTAGACTTTAAATAAGCTGACTCCGCCGTATATGGATATTGCGGGCCAAATATAGATATAAATGTACTGTTTTATTTATAAAACTATAAATCCTCGCTGAGATACTTATTACGTGAGATTTTTCATTAAATTAAAATAAAAGTGTCGCTTTGATTAAGGAAATAAAAGTAGTTTTGGTTTATTAGACACAATGTGTGAAATTGATGATCCTTAGGTAAAGTATCGATAGTGAAAAATCGCAAATGTTTTTACTTTTGAATTTTTACATTGACTCCTAAAAAAAAGGAAGTTTTAATAAAATAATTTTTCAAAATTTCAAGAAACTCGAAAATTAAAAAAAAAAAGAAAAGTGGACAACGGTGTGTCTTAAGACTAGGTTCCTTCTGCCTACCCTCATGTATGCGGGATACAGCGTGAAGCTGAAAAATTTTAACCGTAATCAAAAACTACCCGTATCAGTACAAAGTTTAAATTAGCAATAAAAGAAATTTGTAATATTTTACTTTAAATAGGCATTTTACCCTGGGACAGTTGAAATATTCTTAGATTTTTTGCTGTAATCTTTATCGTTATTATCGTTTTAATGTGATCAATTAAGTTAGAGCAACGCCATAACAGACGTAGAGCGAGCGGTCGCGGTCGCCACCGCCGCCGCCGACCGCCGGTTTCAACTTACAACGCGATGTGAATTAAAAATTACACATACATATCGAATTACGGTGTTTATATACGTCGCCTGTCTGTCTACACCAACCTGCAGTGTCAGTATCAATCCGCAGATTATCCTTTTAGCGACTGTTGAACTACCTATTTGAACTCGTGACATTAGATTGACTGTTTGTTTACACGGTACTACATAATAATCTATATCTATCTATATACATATAATGGAACTGTAACTGATTTCTGTCCGTACATGGAAGGTATATGAGAAAATCTACTATTGGGGAGCATTTCTTAATATAATAGAACCCTAAAGTTTTGTCTGTTTGTCTGTTCGACTGCTCACGCCAAGCTCAGAAACGGCTTAGTCGATTTAATTGTAATTTTCACTGTTGTATTTTGGCAAACTTTCTTTATAACATTAAATGCTTTAACATTTAGTGTTTATTTTAATGTGTTCATGAATAAAAAAAGTTATGTGAATATAAAAAATTGCATGCGACAATATTCCTATATAATAAGTGTGTTGTTAAAATTACTGAAACTTTACCTATATCCAATTGTATAGTACAAGCGGGTGAAGCCGCGAGCGGGTCGCTAATTCCTAATAAATAACACAATATATTATTGATCGTTATTAAAATTTTCCTACGTACATCCACCCTGCCAATTTGCTAGAACTGTCGACTTCGCTAGTAACAGAACCGTAGCAATTGTAATTTTACAGTCCATTGTCAATTGATATTTCGCCAATAGCAGTATAACAAAACCGTTTGAAGTCATTCGCTATTTTTATTTTGTTATCCCTTATTTACAGGTGGAGAAACCTGTGACGGAGGGACTCTCGCATAGAACACGCGACCAGTGGGAGATAGATCGTTTATCTTTGAAATTCGTCCGGAAACTCGGCCATGGTCAGTTTGGGGAGGTATGGGAAGGTTTATGGAACAATACGACACCGGTCGCGATCAAGACCCTCAAATCGGGCACGATGGACCCCAAAGACTTTTTGGCAGAGGCTCAAATTATGAAGAAACTTCGACACAGCAAGCTCATTCAGTTATACGCTGTTTGTACTCTGGAGGAACCGATTTATATTATCACTGAGTTGATGAAGAATGGTTCCCTTTCTGAATATTTACAAGGTAAATTATTTGTTGTTTTTTTATTTTAATTTTATATTATTGTTGTTTAAATATTTATTTATATTTTAATTTTATATTATTATTATTGGTGTTCAAATATTACTCGGTCAATTTTGGCAATACAAGAAAATATTTTAAGAAACGCTGATATAATTTTTTTTGTGTTTCAAAAACTACTTATATAAGAACTCCCATTGATAAGCATAATTGGTTTATCGCTCCTTATATTAAGTGTAGTTAACTCTAGATTAGACCAAAAATACATTATATTCATAGGAATCTTCTTCGTGGGAGGAAAAGGAAACAAGGTGTGTGTGACTTGAGTTTCCTTTTGAAAAAGTATACAACAAACCCGTCTTCGTCAATACGAAAAACCAAACATTCTTCTTTTTATGGGCAAAATGCAATTCAATTGACTTCAATGAGCAATCAAAAGTCGATTACTTGTTATCCCTATCAAGATAAAACTTCGAGAATGTTATATAAACTATTTAACCGTTTTTCTGGTACTAGCATCAAATTGTTGGCCGTCTGACACTAAAAGTGACGTTTGTGGGTTCAATCCCACTTGACGAAATTGAATTGAATTGGGTTATTTTCACTTATTCGTCCTAGTACCAGGACAATGCGTGGCGTTGAATTTCACTATGCAGTCTCGAAAATTGGCGGAAAGTGGCGAAAAGAGTGTCCCGATACTATATAGTGTCTTAAAATATTCTCTCTGCTTACCCTGCTATATGCGGGACACAACAGCTTCACGCTTTATCCCGCACACAGCAGGGTAGGCAGAGGGAACCTAGTGTTAAGACACTCCGTTCCCAACTTTCTGCCGAATTCTGGAAGCATTGCGTGTTGAGTGGCAGAACTCAACGCCGCGCTTAACCTCGACACCAGAGCGAAGAAATGGAAATATAAATTTCAAGTAATATTATAATATTTCATCTCGAGTGAGGATCGAACCCACAACCAATCGGTTTTACAGTCACACATTGTGCCGCTGCGCCACGGGATACAACGTGAAGTTTAAAATTTAATAAAATAAATTAATGTTCCAATAGGCAAAGGTCGTGGTCTAAAACTACAAACACTCATCGACATGGCGGCCCAGATAGCCGCCGGTATGGCGTATCTGGAGTCCCAGAACTACATACACCGCGACCTGGCCGCGAGGAACGTGCTCGTGGCTGAAGCCAACATCGTGAAGATAGCCGACTTCGGTCTTGCTAGGCTTATTAAGGTAATAATGTTGTTATTTTTTACCATTTTTTTTTATGGAGTCATTCCACACTAATAGCAAGAGTAAGTATATTGTAATGAGCGCATAAGAATGTCGACGTGGCTTTATAAGAATGTACGTATGGCTTAGTGGTCGGTGTGTTGGGACGGCTTCAAAGAGGAGTGGGTTCTGGTCTCGCTCAGAATTTTTATACGTTTCCTTAAAGTTTGTTGTATAAATAATGTTATTATTTCTTTGTTGTGTTTTTGGTAATAATCTTTGAACAGCTGAGGTATTGCTAGTTTTATTTTAGCGTTGCTAATGTAAAGCATTTTTTTTTGCACAAATATACATATATTGGGTAACAAAGAACCGAAGTAATTGTGTTGCCATTTAAAAAAATATATTTCTATTTAATGCTTTAATATTCAATGACATGATTTATTCATCATCATCATCAGCGTACTTCACTACAATCATTGAAGTATTGTTTTTTTTATGATAACTATTTATTACTTTTGAATAGAATTAAGTTATACTTATCCGATATTTTAATCAATTTTCAGTTCGTTTTAACAGATTATGACAAACATTAGTTGTCTCAAACACTTAACGTAACGCCATGTTCTATTCATCTAACTACAATATAGTGATGACAAAATATAACATTAATTGTTCATAAATCCTTTTTTTTTGCCAGTTGTGGCGCAGAGGCACAAAGTGTGACTGAAAAATCGACTGGTTGTGGGTTCGATCCCCACTCGAGGAAATGAAATATTTATTTACATTTATATTTTCATTACTTCGCTGTGGTGTCGAGGCAAATCGCGGCGTTGAGGTCCGCCACTCAACACTCAATGCCTCCAAAAACTCGGCGGAAAGTGGGGAACGGAGTGTTATAACACTAGGTTCCCTCTGCCTACCCTGCTGTGAAGCTGAAAAAATCATTTTTAATGATATGTGTATTAAGTACACTGTATTTATTTAAAAGAAATATTTTTTTTGCTATACATCTGCCAACAAATATCATGATTATATTCTCACGGCATTTCAGCTGTCGTCTGCATACCGTTTTATAAATATTTATATGCCGCGCTACCATTCGACTAATTAAGATGTCATTATGGTAATTATATCGATATAAAGCTTAAACCAGATATCAAAGATATGTCATTAAGATTTTTTTTTTTTAAAATAGCTACTCATCTAGATTTATTACAACAATTTAGTATTGTTTTAAATATGAGACGTTTTACAAATCAAATTTAAGGCATATTACAGCTTGACGCTATATCCCGCACACAGCAGGGTAGGCGGAGGGAACCTAGTGTTAAGACACTCCGTTCCCCACTTTCTGCCGAATTCTGGAGGCATTGCGTGTTGAGTGGCAGAACTCAACGCCGCGCTTAGCCTCGACACCAGAGCGCAGAAACGGAAATATAAATTTAAGTAAATATTTCATTTCCTCGAGTGGAGATCGAACCCACAACCAGTAGATTTTACAGTCACACTTCGTGCCGCTGCGCCACGACTGTCATCAATCCTTAAGGCATATTACGTTAAATATTAAATGAAATATCTAAACTATTCAACATTTTAATTGATAATTGTCAGCACAAGGCCAAATCCAATCGCGATAGTATCAGTCCCAGACGTCACAGCTCTTAACAAGGCAAAGGAAACCCAAGCAAAAGCCGTCTTGTCCACAACACTCTAACTTCACTTCATTTCACTTTGAGGTTAATCACACTGGGTGGCAAAACCAATACCGCAATGTATTTAGTGCCGTTAATAGATACCACAAGTTCTCTACAAAGTTGTTTCGTTAGTTGAGCTGCACACTCAGATGGTTTTCAGGTATTTTAGGTATATTTCAGGACGCTGTACCTCTGGTTGGGGCGATTTGTTTTTTTTTTTTGTGTGTGTGTGGAATGTGTATGCGTTTTGATTAATATTTAGGTTTCCAAAAATGTATAAAAATAATATGAAACATTCCTAATAATAATATATAAAATATACGCGGTTATAGAGTAAATTATTCGATAAAATTATGAACTTTATTATGAAGTACCGAGTATTATCTTTTATTTTAAACTCAGTTCAAATTTTAACTTCTTGATTCTTACTTGGTATTATTATAAGATCAAACTTTATTATAATATTTTTTTATCCTTAATTAGAGGGAACGTAAAATTAAACTATTGTTTAGTTTCACATATATACATTTTTATTTTATATTCAAACGTACACACTAATACTTATTTAAAAAACGTATAAAAATTTGAACGTAGCGGGACTTGAACCCGCGCCTCCGGGAAAACGACCATAATCGGTTGATGGTCGACTCCTATAATTACATCAGCTGACAATTATATGGTCCACTGTCATTTTCTTTTACATTATTTCTTTTTTTATATTATCACGATATATATTTTAAATGTATCTATTATTTATAAAGTTTTATTATTAAAATGAACCATTGTTCGAAATAAAATGTCGGTCTATATATCGATTTTATGATCTCAGTCAACACGAGACTTATTTAACGACACCGACACATAGCGTGTTATTCTAGAATACTATGTTTATTATATATTGTTTTTGAATAATGTAAATATATTGTGCATTGCTAGTTTAAAAAGTTATTAAATATTATCATAAATAAAATATGTTCATTATTGATATGTTACTTTTTTAGTTTCACGCTGTATCTCGCATAAAGCAGATTATGCAGTAGAGTTCCTACTTCCTAGTGTATAGACACTCCATTCCCCACTCCGCGTACCCAACGCGGCCGGTGTTACCAAAGAAACAGATAATGAGAATATTAGATAATTAATTGCCCCGAGCGGAAATCGAAAGCACAAGCGTCGCTTTTACAGTCACACGCTTGTGCCACTTCGCCATGGACGATCACACTTTTTTATTAATAGGAAATTAAATGGTTTTTCTACATAATTATTAATTAATAATTTTTGTTATTTAGGAGGATGAATACGAAGCCCGTGTGGGCGCTAGGTTCCCCATCAAGTGGACAGCTCCCGAAGCGGCCAATTATAGCAAATTCTCTATCAAATCTGACGTATGGTCCTTCGGTATTCTTCTTACTGAACTCGTGACGTACGGACGGACACCTTATCCAGGTAATTTCATATTAGTTACTTTACGTTTTATATATTATTTTTAAGGAAGGCAGATTCACGTTGTTTTTTTTTTCACGTAGCCGAGTAAACAGAAGGAAGCTGTTGCTAAGCAGCATTTCGTTCTCCACATAATTAAAAATTTTGGAGCTATTGTGTGATATTGCAGAATTTAACGTTGCATTTTTTTTATCAGAGCGTGGAAATTGAAACAGATGAAACCCACAATCATCTTGTTTACATTCAGACGCTATCGCAATTTGCCACAAAGGAGAGGAATTATTTAAAAAAAAATTGATTGAATGTGGTTTCTATATTAAATTATGTTAGCCTACCTTTATCCATCTAATAAGTAATAAAATCCAAAAGATATTGTGGTGATGATACCTTTGGTTTATTGAGTTTTTACAGTTACATACTAATTACTATTTTTTATTAAAAAAATGTCTAAAATTGTATTTATATTTTATATTAAAAAACATAAATGATGTGTGTTCCAGGCATGTCCAACGCGGAGGTGCTGCACCAGGTGGAGCACGGGTACCGCATGCCGTGCCCGCCCAACTGCCCCGCCGCGCTCTACGACATCATGACGGAGTGCTGGAACAAGGACGCGCTCAAGCGGCCCACCTTCGAGACGCTGCAGTGGAAGCTGGAGGACTTCTTCACCATGGACAACTCCGAGTACAAGGAGGCGTCCGCGTACTGAGCCCGGCCCTCCCTGCC
>JAATLQ010034469.1:48223-71151 GCA_013421005.1 Heliconius erato x Heliconius himera
ATGTGTGTTCCAGGCATGTCCAACGCGGAGGTGCTGCACCAGGTGGAGCACGGGTACCGCATGCCGTGCCCGCCCAACTGCCCCGCCGCGCTCTACGACATCATGACGGAGTGCTGGAACAAGGACGCGCTCAAGCGGCCCACCTTCGAGACGCTGCAGTGGAAGCTGGAGGACTTCTTCACCATGGACAACTCCGAGTACAAGGAGGCGTCCGCGTACTGAGCCCGGCCCTCCCTGCCGCCCCACCGGCACCCGCACGCGCACCCCCACCCGCACGCGCATCACACCCCCGGTCTATATCACATGCCGCCCGAGCTGCAAATGCTGCACACCAGCGCGTCCATGCAACACCTACACGCGCACCAGCACCCGCACGCCGCCATGGCCCACGCCACGCTCGGCCACGGCGCCATGGCCCACGCCACGCTAGGCCACGGAGCCATGGCCCACGCCTCCATGGCGCACGGGCACGCGGCGCATGGCCACGCCACGCTGGGCCACGGAGCTATGGCGCACGGCCACGCCACGCTGGGCCACGGTGCCATGGCGCACGGCCACGCGACGTTGGGCCACGGCCATGTTACGCTCAGCCAGCTGCAGGCCAGCCTGCCGCTGTGCCACCGCCACAACACCCTGTACCGCGCGCCATAGGCCGCCGCGCCACAGGCCACGCGCCACGCACCCCGCGCCACACGCCACACCACACACCAGTCGCGACTCACCACAATCATGTTTGTACTATCTTGTTAAGAGTGTATTCTCAGTAGCTTCGTTTCATTGTTAATGTATGTATAAGTATTACTAAATTCGTGTATACGTTTAATGTAATCGGTAGTTGTTGTCATCGGAAACGAAGTATTCTCATTTAGGGGAACATTTAGTGTGTAATGTCAGAAAGTTGTAGTCGCGGCCACGTGTCGACTCATCCCTCGCAATCTCATCTATCAAACCATTTTATTTTACTGAAACTTATTTTTAAGACATTGGTCCCTTTTATATGGGGCACTGTCTCTTTTTTACCTCTTTCGTGTGTTTTTCATACAATGTGACACTGGCAAAGTGATTAGTGCTCAACTGGCACTTTCGGAACGCTATAATCAAATAACATATTATATAAGAACAAACTATCCTTGAAACCTTGTAACGTAGAGCAATGGCGGTTTCCTATTGAAAAGCCACGTTATTCACTTCAATCCAGTACTTCAAAATTTGTCATGTTTCATACATTCATTCATATAGTTAGTTGTACTGATTGCGTGTGCGACACTCGCGTCATATAGGATTTGTATACAGTACTGTTTACTGTTTAAGACACCCACTACTACACTACTATGTAGCCGATAAGTAACGGTACCCGACCCGAGGGTGATAAAACTGTACACGACATTTAATTAAAACGTAAAAGGTCACCAAACATTTTTTTTTTTAAATATATATTTGAAAATTAAAAAATAAAGGTGAATTTCACTTTTTTTTAAGTGTACAAATGAGCGTGTGCAGTTTTGTTACCCCTCGACAATACATTAAGTTAGACTGCCTACAATTTTTCTAAATATATTTAGCGTACGGTAGGTTAAAATAACAGTTCGTAAATAAGTCGTCGACGGACCTTCGCTGATATAGGCACATGCTTAGGATATTAACGCGTTCGGTCTCTCGCAAGGCGATTGTGAGTTCCATTCCGGGCTTTTACAGTTTACAGCGTTTAGGCTCAAAACACACGGACGACGCTCAAATACAATAATACGTTTTTACCCTTAGTTGAGAGTTGGACCGCTTTGTGTACAGCTTCGAATTAGTTCGACCCATTTAGTTTCGGTTTGAGCGCGGGATAGTGCAGGACAGCGCGTGACAGTGCGGACTAGCGCGGAAAAGCGTGTGACAGTGCGGAAAAGCGCGTAAAAATGTGTGACAGCGCGGACAAACGCGGAATACCGGGGACAGGCGGAACACGACCGCAGTGTGTGTGATCCGGAGGAAATTTAGGTTCGGCAGGGATTTTATTATTAGACGTGCGTTACGCACCATTTGTAACGAATTATGTTCGGAGACGCAACCATACCGTGTGTCGCGTAGTCTAACGATATTGGTGATAGATGCCAAATAATGATATAAAGAACTGAATTTTATATAAATACGTTATTAACTGTTCTGAGGGTATCTAGAAATAGATTTATTTATGTAATTTATACGGTCGGCCCGCGACGGCGCCGCCATCTGACGATTGACGTTTTGTTTGTGCCAAGACTTTTAGTTTAAGCGGTAGTGTCGTTACAGGTGTCGTACACACTTGGTAGTGTCATCTCTTATTTATATATATTCATCGTTGGCCTAAGAAATTAATATTTTGTACGTAAGTTTTGTATTCGTATCGGTATCTCACGCGGAGTGCTCGTTCACCTCAGAACATTTAACGCAATTATTAGTGTCGATGTAAGCTTTATTGTAACGGATTTCGATTGTAATAATTCCATTTGAACGGCACAACGGTAATCGCAACGACGTATTAGCCGTACAATTTTTCGTGTATTTCTCTATAGCACGTTTACTTACTCGTGTAAATAGTACCAGTTCGTAGTTTTGCTTGTTAAAGTTGTAAGTGATGTTAGTGCGTCTTATGAAACTAATTACTGCCAAGTAGTTCACTTCTTCCAACCATTCCAAACGCAATATTACATTATTAAAATTACCTATAAAAAAAGAAAGTTCTAAAAGCGTTCATATTTTATATTAAGTCACGGATGGCGCACAAATACGTAGATTTTCAATTTCATACATTAATAATTAATAAGGTGCCTCGGAAATGTATTTTTTACTTTGTAGTGTGACGCGTACGCGCTGACCACGTGCGCGAGGCGACGTTGTTCCAAGAAAAAAAAATAACTTTATTACACTTCTAAGTATCATTATTTATGAATATGACCTATCTTTTTTAAATATTTAAAAAAAAACTATTGAAAAGATATTATTAATTATTAGCCCTAATCATAGGAATATTTTTTTAATCGGCTCGCTCACGTGGCGCCGACGTGTGAATGTTAACGTGGAAACGGAAACGGAAGCGTACGTATCGTATGTATAAAATTTTATATTCGTAATAAAATGTAAGTTTTAAACCGTAAAATTAGTTTGTCTGTGCGTTTTACTCTTTAATTTATTTAGACAGCTAAGTCGTTTCATTTGGCTCCCGAACGGGCGTTCGAGCAATAATTTTCTATTTGTATTTTTTATTATTTAGCTAGCCAATTTTAAGTAAACGTATTATTATTAAAGGCGACATCACAATATGGAATATTAACTAGGATAGTTCCGACGAGTGTTAGGTACATTATTGTATGTAATATATCGATGGTCTCAAAGTAAAGTGTCGAAAATGAAAAGTCGCAAGTGTTTTTTTTATTGGTCTTAAGGAGTATTAGAAAAGTATTTTTATTGAGATTTTTTTCAAAATGATTAAAAATCGTTGTTTATTCCGTTTTTAACGTGTGTATAATTAAAAAAATATCCTTATTAATAGTTCAAAACAGCAATCATATATATTTGCAATCTTTCACTTTCGATATTTTACCTCGGGACCGACGATATTATATTTATATATATATTGTTGTTTGCCGTTCGGCGGTTGATACTGCTCTTATTACCTCCGAGTATCAATTAAATATTTTAAGTTATATTAGCGTTTGGTATTACACGGCCAAATGCGAATTCTTTCACTTGAACCATTTCTTCCTTCGTATCACGTGTCATATGTCATTTGGCAGTGTAATACCAACGATGTATGGTTATGATTATTGCATTACACTTATTTGTAAAAATTTTTTTAACACAACAATAAATATAAATGTGAAATATTTCTTTTTGTTTTATTGTGCTTCTATGTTTTTTTACTGCTTATTTATTTTTTTAAAAAGAAATAGTGATTAATAATTAGTATACGTGCGTAAAAACAAAATAAAATGTCAAAACTAAACAATGACAAACATTTTTATTTACATATTAAGATATCCATAAAGGTGTAAGAAATAAACTTAAAAACTAAAAAATATTATATTTTGTTTCTTATCTAAACTAATAAAAACTACATAGATAAATAGAAATAGAGTTCAATAATGGCTGCTTTAGTTTCAATCTATGTTACAACTTATAATAACAGCCACCTCCATAAATTTAATTCTTTCGCTTTCGCTCTTGTGTCGGGGCATAACGCTGAGTTCCGCGACTCATCACACAATGCTTCTAAAATTGGTCGAAAAATGGGGAACGAAATATATTAAGACTAGGTTTCCTCTGCCCACCCTGCTGCGTGCAGAAAAGTGTGAAATAAACTGCAATTATAAATCTGTTGACAATACAGTGAATGGAGTACCATCGAGATGGTCTGATCATTGAGACGAAACTTTGGAAAGATTATTAGTAAAATCATATGTTTGGGCTCACTAGATTCGTCTTCATAGAGAAGAAACCTATTAGCATTCCATGGATAGTTGTAGAGTGTGGACGATCAGAGCTTTAAAGAGGCTGTTTAAATCCTACTTGACCTCCCGTTCCTCTCTACTTGACCAAATTCGAAGTTGTTCTGCGTGTGTCACCTTCGATGTATGTTTTAGAAATATATTGATGATAGTCCTATACAGGCCGAAATTTTTGCCAAATATATAGAGAGAATGGAATGTGGCTGATGGTAATGTTAAGGTGTTTTTTTTTTGTATACAAAGATATTTTCGTCGTGTCGCAAGGGAACAAGCGTGTGACTGTGATGCAACAGTTGTGGGTTTGATTTCTACTTGGAGGAATTAATAATTATTAATAAATCTCTTTCCTCTGGTACTAAAGCAAAAACGCGGTATTGAATTCCGCCATTTGCCTGGAAGTTTTGGCGGAAAGGGGAGAACGGAGTGTCTTAACACTAAGTTCCCTCTGCTTAACCTTTAAGATGCGGGATACAGCATGGAGCTAAAAAACAATATTTAGAGACAAATATCTTTATTCATAATAAATTAATAATAATAACAAATTTCCACCACGATACAGTGAGTCGACGTCCGGTTCCAAACGCGATCGCGATGTTTGTGAGTTTGAGTCTATTCAGAGAAATGAAGTAATTTCACTTCCGTGCAAACATAAAGTGCGACGATGAGTCCCTTCACTCAACACGAAATGTCTAGATCCAGAAGGTGGAGAATGGAGTGTTATTGCCTTGCTATAGGAGAAAAAGCGATAAATAAAAATAAAACAAAAATACATAAATTAAGAAACTATATTTCTTATTTTTTCACACACGCTTTCTAATCTATCCTTATATTCGGTACGAAGCACATTGTCTTTTATTTCACTGAGTTGAAGTACATTTCTTTCTAAAGCACTTATTATATTTTCAGCATTATTATCGAATTTAGCTTTTTTACTAGCAGGCTCGTCTTCAAATAAACATTCAAAATCCATTTCAAAGTTATTTGTAGGGTTTACTTCAGACATTGCATTTTCTATACATTTGTGTTTAAAATGATAATCCGAAGCTATTTCCAAATTCTCTTGCCACTTTACAATATCTCGATGTTCCTCTTTAAATACATCAAAATGGCTTCTAATCTCTACTAATAATGGATTTTTACGAAAAATAGGTAAAACGAAGTCGTATAATTCTTTATTTGTTAATAAAGTTGTGAATATTTGCCTTTGAATGTCACATTCATTTGAAAAATTTCTAAGAGTGTTTATTAAGAGATCTTCTAAGTTGATATCGTATTCGCTGTGGTATATCAATTCACAAAAAGTTTCGAATAAAATTATTGATAATTCAGCATTATTTAATTGTAACAATTTAGACATCACGTTCAGTATCTGTAAAAAACGTATAATAAATAATATATTGGCTATTCAATTTTTTTTTATCTATAATATAATATATTCTTTAGCTTCACATAGTATTCCGCTTATAATAGGGATAGGCAGAGGGTATCTAGTGATAACACACTCCGTCCCCACGCCACATCCAATTTTCAAAAAATAATTGAGCAATGGAACTCAACGCCATGTTGTCGCCATGTTCTTACCAAAGTGAAGAAATGACAATAATTAATTCCCCGATTGTAAATAGAATTGTCTTAGAGAATGTACAACAAAAATATATAAAACACAAAACTATTTACATATAAAAGTAGGTGTTATATGTGTATCTTATATAATCCAGGAATTATAATAAAATAAAAAAACAGAAATAAAGGCTCACCTGTAACACATTATTACTTTTATAAAACTTATTTTTATATTGTTTAGTTAAGTAAGTTAAATTTGTTAAGAATGTATGGTGTCCCAAAGTACTCAAGTTCTGAAATTTCTGTACCACATCATTACAAGAAACACAAAATTTTGACCATAGTGATGTTAAGAAATCTTCTAATTCTAGATAATGTTCCACAAATACACAAGTAGACGCCAATTGCATATGTTTAACCTGAAAGAAATACAATGAAAACTATGCAAAGATTGTAAAAATAACAATATTAAAAAAACTTGATTATTTTTTTTTAGCTTCACGCTGTAACCCACACATAATAAAGTAAAGGGAACCCCCTGGTCTTGGGAACTTGGTGTTAAGACATTCAGTTCCTTTAAGACTCTCCAGAATTCGGCGGAAAGAGGGAAAGCTCTCTTACTGCCGAATTCTGAAGGCATTGCGTGTTGGATGGCGGAACTCAACGCCGCGCTTTGCCTCGTTACCAGAGCGAAAAATGAAAATATTAAATATTACATTTTCTCGAGTGGGTATCTAATCCTCAACCTGTCGCGTTCACTGTCACACACTTATGCCACTGCGCCACGCTGGCCTCAATTTTCTTTTTTTAAATCTACCCTGCTACGAGCGTGAATTTAAAAAAAGATATTTAATATTAAAATAACATACCAATTTATCAATATTTCGCTGATTTTCACACACATCCCTATATATTTGCAATAAATTTTCGATCACCATCTTTTCGGCAACAATTGCAAGATTCTCCGGCAAATTATTTATCAATGCACACCAAATGCCTAAATTTTTATCTTCTTGTAAATTATAAGTTTTATAAATTGCCAATTTTTCATTATATTTAAGAGTTGTGAATAGTTGTTCTATTGTGTATTTTAAATGAATTTCTTGAGGTGATGAAGGGAAGGTAGTATGAACTTCTAATACTTGATACATTTTTATTAAGTTATGCAAAGTATTTATATGAAACTGATTTGGTCCCATCCTGAGACAAAGTTAATTTTATTATTAATTGAAACTAAATATGAAAAAAATGGCTTTTACTCTTTAATTGTAACATACAATTAAAGAGTAAAAACCATTTTTTTTTCGAAAAAGTAAGCAATTTGTTTATACCAATTTTACTCAAAAAAAAATAAATAAATCGGCTTCACGATGTATCCCGCAGATAGCAAGGTAGGCAGAGGAAACCTAGTGTTAAGACACTCCGTTCCCCACTTTCTGCCGAATTCTGGAAGCATTGCGTGTTGAGTGGCAGAACTCAACGCCGAGCTTTGCCTCGACACCAGAGCGAAGAAATTTAAATATAAATTTAAGTAAATATTTTATCTCCTCGAGTGGGGATCGAACCCACAACCAGTCGGATTTGCAGTCACACTTTGTGCCGCTGTACCACGACTGGCCTCTAATGAAATGATGATCTGGAATGAAAATAAAATATTTTTCTAAATCGAAGAAGCAACATATACTTCAAAACTTACCTGCACAATAACAGCCATAGGTTAGCAGAAAAAATAGAAGCATAAACGTCAGTTGCCAAAATTGATTCAATGAATATTTTTTCAACTAAAACATATTCTTCAGAAGTAAACGTTGATACAAAAGCTGCAGTATGAACTAATAAATGTTCATACAAGCTATTGGATTTGGAATTTTCTACAGAAATAAATTTTAATCCAATATTAAACCAAACGTGACCTGGAAGCAAATGAGGATTTTATTATTTTTTCCTATATATGTATATATTGGTGGTATTGTTTGATACTTTCATTGATACAGTATGGTCGACGAGTCGTGGCCATCCTGAAATTGAGCTTTCCGGACTTTTGCGCATTGTATATTCGAGAATAAAATAATCAAAAGCATGAAAAATCCTAAACTCAAATCTGCTGCTTTAGCTTTCATTTAAAGAAATGTCTTATTGGGTGATGTAACAGAAAGTAAAATTTTTGCTAAACAGATTGGGAACAATTTATATCATAAAAATCGGAATAATAATGTAGCCAATTTAGTTTAGACAAGCATGTCGCAACTGTGCCACGATACTTACTTCCAGTGGGAATATAAATAATAATTCATATTATTTGGACTTATAAAAACCGTCCAAGCCCTCCAGCTAATACCAAAATCCATACATTTTTATCGAGTTTTACATGTCGCAATATAAGCTTTTTTTCATTTCGTCGCTCTGGCGTCAAGGCGAATCGCGGCATTGAGTTCCATTACTCAACACGCAATGAATCCTCCAGAATTCGGCAGAAAATGGGGGACGGAGTGTCTTAACACTACATCCCTCTGGCTATTCGGCTGTGCACGGGATACCAAACGTAAAATAAACTAATAATAACGATTATATTACATATTATTTACATACATTTTTTTATAATATCGAAAACTCGATCTATAATCTTGTTCTTTACTCCGTAAGTATTTTTTTGCGATTTCATCATCACCTTCATTATTGATATTAACATCAAAATGTATTCCAAGTATTTGCTTTGTTTAAAATCGCTTTGGTTCATAGAAAGAATATTCTGAAATAAGTAAAAAAAATATTTTACAATTGTACTTAAGAAAAATGTATAAAATTTGAACCCGCTCTTAAACATCGTCGTCCAAGAGTCGACTAGACAGTATCCAGGCGCGGGTTCAAAAATTATTTATTTTTCATTCTTAAATAAAAATATCTGTTTTTTTTTTCAACAACAGTTGTAAAATATTTATATCAATACAAAGATTAGTAAATTTCTTATACAAAATCTATATATATACTGTTATTATATAAGTGAAGAGTATTAATTAAGCCCTCTAATCTCAGGGACTACTTTTTAGAATAGATTTGTTGTTTTTAATTGTTGAATAATCGGCTTTTCGAGGAAGACTACAGGTAAATGGGTTATATATCATATACAACTTTTTAGTTATTACCATTTGACCATGGAAACCAAGCTGCAATATAAGCTAGTTACAAATTTAAAAAATAGCATAACAGGCATAGAATCTATTTTTGAGCAATTTGTTTTGGGTTGGGTTTTTAAATTAATTTATATAGGTGAAGTAGGAAAGGTAGTATGAACATCTAATATTTGATACATTTCTATTAAGTTTTGCAAAGTATTTATATGCTGATGATGACTGACTGACAATACCAAGAAATTTTAATGCTATGGTTGTTGTTATTTTTTTTAAAGAAAACTTAATAAAAATGTGTTCATAATATTATTGATTTCTTACTTTTATAAATTCTTCTTCATTTACAAGTTGTAATATCAAAGCCTCAGATGGCGGCGACAGATGTCCATACATCAAGCTTGAAATTTCAGAGGATTTATTTGACAATAATTCATGATAATTGCTATCGCATCTGGAACAAAAAACATTTTTTTTTTCAGTTTGACGCAGTATACCGCATGAAGCAGGGCAGGCAAGACACTCAGACACATCCGTTCTCCACGTAATATATTTTTTATCCCGCATAATATATTTTTTATTAAAATATAAAGAATATACACAATCAACTTTTATTAACTTGGATTGAATATTCATATTTTTGATATTTCGATAAAGCAGTGAGACCATCTCAGTGCAGTGGGACACCATCTGACTTTTAACGCAATGGTTGTGGGTTCGATTCTCATTACGAGGAACCAATTATTTTAATTTATCGATATTGTTATGAATGTGTGAATTTAGGCGGAAAGTGAAAAATGGAATATCTAAACACTATGTTCTCTCTGTCTGCAGAAACAACAAGAATAATAAGTCGTAGCGCAAAAGCACATGCATGTGATTGTAACGCGACGGTTGTGAATTTGATTTCCACTTGTGGGAATGAATTATTGTTTATTAATATTTTCATTACTTCGCTCTGGTACGTAGGCGAAAATTCGGTTATGCGTGGGGTGGGGGAATGGAGTGTCTTGACCTTCTGCCCAACCTACTCTGTGTGGGATACAGTGTAAAGCTGATGACAATGATGTTGTTTGTAACACTAAACATTCCAATTGATATACTTTCAATTATCTATTTAAAATACTTACAACTTTATAGAACACAGCAGTTGAATAATGCAATTAAAATCAACATTTTTAGCTCCTTTAAATATAATGGATATTTTTAGTAAAATTTTCAAAGAAAAGCTTGCCACTTTCAAAGATCTCACAATGATTTTATCTTTCTCTTCTGCCTGAAATATATTAAGTGATATTTTAAATTAACCAACTAGGCTAATGCAACTGGGGGTTGATTCTCACTAGAAGGGAATAGTTTATATTTGTTTCTTAGCTCAGGTAACCAACAATCCAAAATTTGGCGTTGTGTTCCGCTACTTAATACGTAATGTCTCGAAAATTCATCAGTTTGTGGGGAACATAGTGATTAAGACAACAGGTTCCTTATGCTAGGCTAAAATAAACACTATCATGTATGGCCATTCCACACTTAAGTAAGTACTTATCTTCATTTTGGCATTTTGATTTCTACCATTCAACATGCATAGTTTGAAATTATAAAAGAGAATGAATGTCTGTCTATTCTGCTATATTTGAGATAAATGAAAGAAGCATAAATATAATCATTCCCTTTACCAGAGACCAAACTGACTCTACAAAAATACTACAGCATTACAACTTACGATACTTATTACATAATAAGAAATTGATATTTCAATTTCTTTGTTCTGATGATTGGGCAAAGTGCACTATATACTATATGCCTCTAGAATTCGGAAGAAAGTTGGGAATGGAATTGTCTAGTTATTCTGCTATGTCTCATACATACAGCACAAAGCTAAAAAAAGAAATAAATACATTACCTCCATGACTGTTGTAATATTTTTATATATACTGGATGCCAATAACTGTGTGCAATTGCTATAAATATTTTTATCCATTAAGAAGGCTGAATGTTTCTCACATATTACAGTATAAGCTTTCCACTGTTCAGCCATTGTCTTTACATCTAATGACTGGACAATTTCACCAATTTTCAAATTAATATCTAAAGCTATGGAAATTATTTATTTAGTAAATATTTATTTAATAAATAAATGTGCAAATTCATAATAAATATATTTATTAAAATATTAATAGAAAATATATAAGATGATGGCTAGTCATGGCGCATTGGCACAGTGTGACTGTAAAATCGACTGGTAGTGGGTTCGATCCCCACTCGAGATAGTGAAATATTTATTTACATTTCCTCACTCTGGTGTCGAGGCAAAGCGCGGTGCTGAGTTCCGCCACTCAATACGCAATGCCTTCAGAACTCGGAGGAAAGTGGGGAACATAATGTGTTAACTAGGTTCCCTCTACCTACTCTGCTGTTTGCAGGAAACAGCATGAAGCTAATTATATAAAATGGTGCAGAGCAGGGCTAGGCTATTTTCGAAAATTTTGAAATAAAATTGTAGATTTTCTAAAATTTATTTTTCTTGGTGTATAAAAACACTTTAAAAATATTTTATTATTATGCATGTAATTACTAACCTTTTAGAAGAATCTCCTGTTCATATTTTATGGTTAAATCAAATAAAAAATGTTTCTGTAGTGTCATTAAATAAGTCAACTGCAGTTCATGGCAACTACGAAATAATTCCTTCAATTCTTTTTCCACTAAAGTTAGATGATTTTCATAAATAAATTCACTAAAAAGATTTTATATAGTAATATAAATTATTATTCTAAATAAAACTCTATATTTTAGTATAATACATTAATTGGAACCCTGATGTTTTGAACGCTTTGCAATTCTTAATACCACCTCTTGTACTTCTGCAAAATTTTCCAAACTTGCAGTTTCCAGAAAGCACATAATATTAAAATAAATGCAAATAATCCAATGAAAGAGTTTCATTTGAAAAATCATAATCTTGCTAGATATGTCATATGTAGTAAGATTATTAAATGATTTATGATGACTTATTAATATAAAGTAAAATATAATAAGAAATAAAAAAATATAAAACTAACCTGTCTTTACAATGAGAAAAGACTAATTCTATAATAGATCCTGTACAAGTAGGAAAGATTTTAATAGTACAACAGGTAAGTGGAATCATTTCAATAATATTATTTATGAAAGTGGATAGTATTTGTAATATTTGGACAACATTTTCTATGTAACTGGATACTTTTTCTATGTCAGTGGTAGAATCTTCTAATAGGGATATAATACTATTGAAGCTCTGAAACAAAAATCATATTGTTTTATCAAATTTTGAGATATTATGTGGTAGCACTCAATACCACACTGACTACACACCACAAAATAAATAAGCAATAAAGCGCTAAATATATTAAGAATATTACAACTGTTAAGTTAATTTTACCTGATCTGCACAATCTCTACAATCTCTTAACAAAGTTTTACATATCTCCTCAGATCTTACATTTTTTACTGTACTTTTTATTTTATTAAAAAGAGTTTGATATGATTCCTCATCAACCTTATAAATATTATAATTAAGGAATTATAATAAAAAATCATTCATAACACAAGATGATTTGGTAACAATTAAAGCTAATTCATATATGTAGTTAGAAAAGATAACAAGGTCTTATTTAGTCGTTAAAATAGACAGCAAAACCTTTTATTTTATTCAATAGTTTCGAAAACTGAACCAGTAAGCAACGAAAAATAAAACAATTTTTAGCAAGAAATAATAAGTAAAAAAAATATTTCTTTTAAATAAAAAATACTATTAAAACCACAAATAAAATTATAGCCAAAGGATACTGTTGATACATCATATATGCTCGTTCCTGTTTCCGAAAAAAAGTCGGAACTTTGTGAATCATCCATTTTATTTAGAATTAAAAAATATAATAGATATTTCTATATATATAGTGAAATAATTAGTTTTTTAAGCACATTTTACTTAAAATGTTTGTTTTACAACAAACTTTTGCGCGCTCTTTTATGTTTTTGAAATGTTGACATATGTTGATATTTAAATTTTGACACTTCTGTTTGTCTTTTACTTTATGGATCGTAGGAGTACCCGTTGAGTTTAATTTATTTAGCTAATATCTCGTAGATTGAAAATGATACAATAGAGATGAATGTTCTATTATAAGTAAAGTATAAAGTCTTTTTACTAATAAGACTATTCGATAACTGATATATTATTTTTTTATATACTAATAAGTTATTAGTATTTAAAAAAAAAGAATATTTCAGTTTAAATATAATACGGCTAGAGCTAGAGACACCAGAGCCAAGCAATGGAAATATAAATTTAAATAAATATTTCATTTTCTCGAGTGAGTCCAGTCGAGCTTACAGTCACACTTTGTGCCTCTGCGCCACGACTGGCTAGACTTGACTGCGCCTAAAATAATTAATTCATAGGCATTTGTATTATATTGTATTTAATTTTTCAGTAGCTACTTTTCTGGGGAGGTCTAAATAAAATAATTCGTAGTCTATTTGACTATGGATTACACAGCAGTTTTCGGGTATAAGGAAAAGGAACGGTGTGCACCTTACTCTGCACCTGCATTACACACTTGATAGTCTATTTTAAATCAAACTATTTATCCGGATCAAAAGCGTATATTTAGTATTACATTGGAAACTCGACCATTTTTGGAAACCCCACTTTTCAACCACTTTGTACTTAAACGTTATTGGTAATAACCAGTGGTTGGACCTTGCTAAATACAATACCAGGGCACGACCAGAGCGCCGCTGGTTAAAATAGTACAAATTATTGTTTAAGCACGTGTAAGCAATTAGTTATATCCTCCACAGAGTTTGAGTTATATTAGAAGACGATGTCATCAAAGTTTTTTTGGAGGGGAGAGCTAATTTATCAGTAAAATTATGAAGCCAAATAGAAGGATAACTGAAATTAGGATTGTTAAAAATGTTAAGTGACTGGCAAAATCTCTTGACATTTGTCCATGTTGGAGAGGAAAATCATAACTACTAAAGGATTCATAAAAATTGATCTTACAAAGATTTTACTTTTTCCAATTCAGTTTTTTTTATTTTAGATCATTGTGTTAGTACTTAATAATTATGTTTTGTTCCGGTCGAAATATGGTTCCGGGGTACAAATTGTAATATAATTGTGGCGTACATATTTCAGAATAAACAACAAATATGGGTACCAAATGAAAAGGCCTAACTCATAAAATACAATACATTAAAAAAAACTCAAATTCAACATGGCCGTTAGTATAAAATAGCGGTTTGAATACATATTTTTGTTCAACCAACCCAAAAAGGGTAATGAAAGTGAGACGGATTTTATTTCATTTAATACTTTGAAGGTGGCCATAGGAATTCAGTAATTAAGTTATCGAATCGAATTTGAACTTATATGATTTGTCTTAACGAGTCCTTTGGTGCTAGATAGTCACCAGAGTCCTATGATGGAGCTGGAAAATGCCACAGGAATCGATAATTAAAAGGCGCTACTCCCTCGAGCTTGGGCTCATATGATTCGTCTTAATGAAAACTTTGGTGCTATCCATAAAACTCTGTAGCTAAGCGACATAATTCTATCGAATTTAGGTTTGTGTGATTCATATTGACGAGTACTTTGGTGCTAGATGATAACCTGGGTCTAATGATGGAGCTGCAAGATGAACGTAAGAACTCGGAAATTACTTGATTTTACTATGATGCTGTATATTTTGTCGGATAAAGAGAATATTATAATATACAAATTGTGAAGCAACTGTTATAATAACTGCATCTTTATAATCATCAGAAAATCGCAGAGAATCTTGAGCTCTTAGGTTATAAATATATCTCACGGTTCTTTTTTGGAGAATGAATATTGAATTTATATCGGAAGCACTGCCCCACAGCAGCATTCTATAAGATAAAATACTATGAAAATAGCTATAGTAGACTAGTCGGCAGTTTAAAATTTTGTCATTTGTCTTGTTTTTTTAATTGCGAACGCGGCAGAGCTGAGTTCTGAATTCTTTGTTATAATCGATGCATAAATATACGTATCTTTTGATTGTGTTGGTTTAGAAGTTTGATTTTTTATATTAGATATATGATATTCATTTCAGCCTGATACCTCCAGCCGATCCTGAGATAAATGATATTGACAGATGGACTACAAAGTGATCCTATAAGTGTTCTGTTTTTACCTTTTGAGATAAGGAACACTAAAAACGAAACAGCCGGAACCAGAACGAAAATTGGAACATGTTACAATGCCGAAATGGAATAGCTGGATCATGTTCCTCATTTTTGCGTAACATCACTAGTACTTAACATATTTCTTCATTGTCGTATAGCCGGCATATGACATCTCAGCCGATGACCGCCAATTGACAGAAACAGAATATTTCTGATGCCATCTGAGAATAAATGAAGTGTTTTAGAGATATTTGTGTCAGCCGCACATAAAATAGTAAAAACTAACTGACCATACTAAATAAAGATATCTTACTTATTATTACAATTCTGTTCTTTGCTTATTCTTTCCGAAGTTGCCAGCTCATCATTATTAGAATCAGGAAAATTGCACCATATCAACAAGAGAGCCGATTCTAGTATGCTAGTTTATTGTTCTTTATCACCACCACCTCATTTTACGGTACAATTTTCCTTTAGCTTAGGAAGTTTTTTTTTGTTGATTGGTTGTCAAATGTCAGTGTGACTGTAATGTTCTGTTATTGTGTATGTCACTGTCATTTGCGACAAGCACGTGAAAAACACGTTATTTGTGCCGGCTATGATGTTGTTGTTTTCTTTTAATTATTATTTTACTAATTACTAATTAAATAAAATAAATCTAAAGTAAATCTTCAAAATGTACGAGAAAATCATTGCGGCGCTAAAAAATATTGAACTAGAATCAACTAATTCGGACTTAGTAGCAACATGCCAACATGTTGTGGTTAGTGCTTATTATAATATAGGAAATTAATATATTTCTTACTTTGATGAAACTTATTTTATATTTGCAAAGTTAATATATATTTAATTTTATTTATTTATTTTCAGAACTCTTTGAAAAATAATGGTAATGAAATTGCAGATGTAATAGATAAATTAGCTGACTTTATGTTGAATTTTGATGATGTGGTGCTATTCAAAAAATATTTGTCAAATATCCTCTTGGGACTAGTGTCTTTAAAGATTCCTTTAAAACCTGTATTTTCTAGCACAAATTATGACCAATGCACTGATCTAGAAAAAACACATCATTTGGAGTACTCAATAGTTTTAGCATTGTTGAGTGACCATCCAGATATATTGCAGTATGTATATATATTTTTTTTACATACATAGTTAATATGTTAAAATAATATGTATTTCTATTTTGTGGAATATTTTCTGTTATCTACTGTAGCACATATTTTATTAATAAATATTCTGCCCTTAAAAAAGCTTTATTATGATCTTTCAGATATGCCCTCAAATATTTACAAATAAATGCAATACCTCCTTATGAAATATTTATACATCATGAGGATTCTTATAATGTGGCACCCAAAAAGCGAAGATTATTAGATTGTCGGCAAAAAATAACAGATTATCATATAGTCTCATGCTGTTACTCTTTGCTTAACAAATTGCCTAATGAACTATCTTTAAAATGGGATTGGACCAAGTTTATAGTAAATTTTAGTAACCATGAAAATGCTGAAATAAGATGGTAAATATATTTTATTACATATTTTATTTATTTTTAGTATTATCACTTAATACCTAACTACTTATGAAAAAGATCACATTCACTTAACTTTGAGGCCAGTCGTGGAGCAGCGGCACGAGGTGTGACTGCAAACTGACTGGTTGTGGGTTCGATCCCCACTCGAGGAGATGAAATATTTACTTAAATTTATATTTCCATTTCTTTGCTCTGGTGTCGAGGTTAAGCGCGGCATTGTGTTCTGCCACTCAACACGCAATGCCTCCAGAATTCGGCAGAAAGTGGGGAACGGAGGGTCTTAACACTAGGTTCCCTTTGCCTACCCTGCTGTGTGCGGGATACAGAGTGAAGGTAACTTATAACAATTATTTAAAAAAAAAAATAATTCAAAACAATAATAATTTAATATTTTGATTAATGAAATATTAATATTCCCTTAAAATCATGATACATGAATGAATTTGGTCATAAAGGTGCCAACACAACCACTATTTGCCCCCTTACTGAGTTGCACCACCTTGTCTGCCCAGGGATATCCATTTTTAATATTTACACAATAACAATAGGTTGATTTTATAATGTTTTTACAATTAACAAATGACAAACATATTTTATTTGACAAAAAATTAAGCTTAAAAGGCTGCAATTCGATGTATTTTAAGATATGATATTGTGAAATCAAATCCAGGAGATGGTAGTGGTAAGGAGGTGTGCCTCCCTTCAATCTTTTTACAAAAACAATAGGATCAATTTAATATTACCCTACACATATTCATAATCCATAGCTTATTCCTTAATACAACAATTAAAGATTTCTTATATGATTTTTACAGGATGGTTAAAGAATGTATGGCAGTAATAACAAATATGACAGAAGGTCAAACAAAAATATTATCAGCAAATTTAAGTTTAACACAGCAAGATGAAATCAAACACATTCCTTTGACAAAAGAGATGTATATAATTGATGGAAATGTCAATGAATTAAATTTGAACAATAGTAATGTTGTTAATATTGATGGAATATTACTTCCAATATATGATAAAGATAATAGCCAAGCAGGGCATCTGGTGCCAGTAAAGTCAACTATCAATAATTTGAGAAGCCTTGCTCTTGCTGTAGCATCAGGTAAACCATATTATATATGTATAAAAAAAAAGATAATATTCAATTATTCAAGGCCAATGGAATGATAAGTTTCTTATACCTTATTCCTTGTATACATAAAATTATTGTTGTAATATAAAATGCCATTTGTCAAGAACGATGCACGCACACATAAACCTATCAAAGAAATACACCTCATTCTGAAATTGAACCATAGGTATTGGCGGCAAAGTTGAAAGTTGCTTAACCTTTAGTAGTATCTTTGTAGTAGTATGTGTTTACGTTATTGATACTTATTCGTAAATGCGTCAAACATAATACAGTATGGATAAAAATCGAGAAATGAAAAACAAATCCTATGACTAAACTGTTGAGGAATCTTGATTAATGTAACATTACATTCTTTTTACCTATGTTATGAACGTCTCATCATAATTTTAAAACTTAAACATAAATTATATATTTATGTATAATAAATAATTAGCTTTATGTATATTTTATAAATATCAAATATAAACATTGGTCGTATTTTTTTATCAAAAATTTAATCAAAACAATAGAAAATTCATATAGAAATTACAAAAATGTAGTTAAAAAATGATAATAGAATAGATTAAAGTAATAAAAAATCATATTAGAAGTCATTATAGTTGTCAATCAATTCTGTTTATTAAATCAACAATCATGTAGTTTAAGCGGGCGAAGCCGCGGGCGGGCCGCTAGTTATATAATAATTTATAATATTGTTTAAAGGGCAAGCACTATCATTAATGGGTCCTGTGGGTTCGGGCAAGACATCACTAGTGGAACACCTAGCAGCTATAACTGGACGTAAGGGGACTGCCTTCAAGAAGGTCCAGCTAGGTGATCAAACTGATTCCAGAATGTTGTTAGGTTCACATCAATGTACAGACGTGCCTGGCGAATTTATATGGACACCTGGAGTTCTCACTGAGGTAAATATTTATATATGTAAAATTTACTTTCAATTTTAAGCAAGAACATCACATGTTTTTGATGAAGTCTCAAATTCGGGCAGGACTATGTATATATTTTTAAAATGTGCTATTTATGTAATGTGTACTAGTACATACAATTACAGTCAATATCTTTTAAATTTTATACATTCTCTTTTCATAAATATGAAACAGAACATTTTGTTAATTGTTTGAATAAACTTAAGTTTGATAATTACAATATTAATTTTTAATATATGAGTAAATGTGCTCATACAGCTTAAATTATGCAGAATTATTATTATTAAGAATTTTTAATATTTTCTCTAAAGGCAGTACAAAACGGGCACTGGCTTTTACTAGAAGATATAGACTGTGCAGCTTTAGATGTAGCATCGACATTAAGTTCCTT
Organism: Heliconius erato x Heliconius himera; assembly: GCA_013421005.1. Lineage (NCBI taxonomy): Eukaryota > Metazoa > Arthropoda > Insecta > Lepidoptera > Nymphalidae > Heliconius > Heliconius erato x Heliconius himera. The sequence goes on from JAATLQ010034469.1 coordinate 67,580, forward strand.
ATTAGAAAGAAATACACTTTGTGTACCAGGCTACAGAGACGCGTTGCCTGTCACACCTGGTTTTCAATTGTTTGTTACACAGAGGTAAGTTAAAAATATAAAGGGTTATAATATAAATCAGCTTCACGCTGTATCCCGCACACAGCATGGTAGGCAGAGGGAACCTAGTGTTAAGACACTCCGTTCTCCACTTTGTGCCGAATTCTGGAGGCACTGCGTGTTGAGTGGCAGAACTCAACGCTGCGCTTTATCTCGACACCAGAGCGAAGAAATGGAAATATTAATTTAAGTAAATATTTCAACTCCTCGAGTGGGGATCGAACCCACAACCAGTCGGTTTTACAGTCACACCTCGTGCCGCTGCGCCACCACTGGCCTCAGGGTTATAATATATTTTTATTTAATTAGGTTTATATTGAAAGAATCTACTTTTGTTTCAGAATAACCGTAACAAATTACGGTTTTCAAAAGAAAATGTCCAATTCTAGTACATTGTTACAAAAACACTTAACCCAAATAAATGTAGAACCACTCTCTCGACTAGAATTAGCTGAGATTATACAAACTAAATATCCAAGTCTTAAAACAATATGTCCGAAAATGATCGAAGTATTCATGATGTTTTCGGTAGGAAGCCATGATAGTTCTTTACAATCTGATGTAACCGAAAAAGAATCAAATATAACATTAATGAGAGGTTCAAGACTTATATCAACTAGAGATCTTATTAAATGGTGTTCTAGATCTGTAGTTGGATTTAATGTGTCCAGTCCTGATTCAGCGTTAAAAGTACTTCAAGATGCGCTAGATATATTCACTGGTTCCATCTCATCTCCTGAACATAGATTGGAGTTGGCCAAAAAAATTGGGACATGTCTAGGCATTGTCGAAACCAAATCGGAATTTTATTGTAAACATCATAAACCTAACGTGTCCTTACATCCAAATTCTTTAGACGTAGGTAGAGCGAAAGTACCCAGAGTTCAAAAAAGTTTGAGTAGGATCGATTTCGATAATAAAGAAGTTGTATTTTCTTTCACTCGACAATCAGCTTGTTTGCTTGAAAAAATTGCATGTTGTGTGTCTTCAAACGAACCTGTTCTTTTAGTAGGAGAAACTGGAACTGGGAAAACATCGTCTATACAGTATTTAGCTAAACAAACTGGTCATAAACTAGTTGTTATTAATATGAATCAACAGTCAGATTCTGCTGATCTTCTTGGAGGTTACAAACCAGTTGATATGAAATATGTAATACAACCAATTAAAAATGAATACATTGAGATGTTCAAAGGATTTTATAATGTTGAAAAAAATAAGAAATTTATAAATCACATTGACATGTGTTACGACACTGAGAACTGGACAGCTCTACTAGCTTTAATGAAACAAAGCCATAAAGCAGCCATTGCTCGTCTTACAAACGAGAAAAAGGATGAAAAATTAAAAATATGGCTGGCTTTTGGACATAAACTTATGAAATTGGACCAGCAAGTTAAAGCAGCTTCTAAATTAACATTTGCCTTTATTGAAGGCTCTCTAGTTAAAGCAATGCAACAAGGTTATTGGGTGTTATTAGACGAAATAAATTTAGCATCAGCTGAAATATTGGAATGTCTTGCTGGCTTATTAGAAGACAAGAGCGAAAGTATAGATTTGTTAGAGAAAGGTGATAAAGTGCCTATTAAAAGACATCCTGATTTTACTCTATTTGCTTGTATGAACCCAGCCACAGATGTTGGAAAGAAAGATCTTCCTGTAGGTCTAAGGAATAGATTTACGGAATTCTTTATAGATGAACTGACAGAACGAAATGACTTGATGTTGCTTATTGGTGATTATTTGTATCACATGAATTTGAGTGGAGCTATATTAGAGTCGATATACAGTTTCTATGCTACTATTAAGAAAGAAGCCAAGTTAAATTTGATTGACGGTTCAGGTATATATTTGTTACTATTTTTATCACTTAGTCATTTATAACTTTTTGACTTAACTTGAATGACCACAACACATTAAGTACAAATTTTATAGCACCATGCGTTTTAATTTCATAACCAATATGACTATTTTATTCTAATAATATCCAAATTATTTAAATATTAATTTAATTATGTATTTTTATTTTTAGGAAACTCGCCGCACTATTCCTTACGAACTCTCTGTCGGGCTCTCACTGCGGCGGCCAAAGCCAAATGCGGTACTGTTGCGAGATCGTTATATGAAGCTTTTTGTTTATCTTTCTTAACGCAGCTAGATAGGTCTTCTCATCCTAAAGTTGAAGCTATGATCGCCAAGTGAGTAAAACATTAATGAATAACTTTGTATTAGTATTTTTTTTTCTGCATCCTGCATACAGCGTGTAAACCTGCCTATTATTAAGACACTATTTTCTAAAAGTAATTTAATATTATATGTATATATTGATAATGTATATAATGTTTCAGAGCTGTGATTGGCAAAAAGAATATTAATGCAGTACTTAAACAATTAATTCCTGAACCAAAAGCAGATGGACAAAATTATTTGCTTTTCGAAGGACATTGGATTCCTCAAGGAAAATTAGAAATCAATATTCCTGATGGCTACATTTTAACTCCAACAGTGAGAAAAAACTTACGAGACATAGCACGTATAATATCCTTGGGAAGGTTACCGATTTTACTTCAAGGGGACACATCTGTAGGCAAAACTTCGCTTATTACTTATATTGCTAAAGCATCCGGAAACTATTGTGTTAGAATAAATAACCACGAACATACAGATTTACAAGAATACATTGGGTCCTATGCAACTGACTCTAGCGGGAACTTAGTGTTTAAAGAAGGCGTTCTTGTAGAAGCAATGCGCAAAGGTCACTGGATTATACTTGATGAATTAAATTTGGCACCAAGCGATGTATTAGAGGCTTTAAATCGTGTTTTGGATGATAATCGTGAACTATTCATCCCAGAAACACAACAAGTAATTAAAGCTGATCCAAACTTCATGCTCTTTGCTACACAAAATCCACCAGGCTTGTATGGGGGTCGAAAAATGCTCTCTAGAGCTTTCAGAAATCGCTTCGTCGAACTTCATTTTGATGAAATTCCCAGGAAGGAACTAGAAACCATTTTACATCTCAGATGTCATATACCTCCCACATATAGTAAAAAAATGATCGAAGTTATGGCAGAATTGCAAGTTAGAAGACGTGGATCTGCGGCTGTTCAAGGAAAAGATGGTTTTATTACATTAAGAGATTTATTCAGATGGGGACAAAGATATAAACATGCATCCAAAGATATGCTAACTGTAGAAAAGTTTTACGATTGGGACCAACATATTGCTGACGAAGGTTATCTTATATTGGCTGGTAAAGTTAGACAATTGGACGAGAGGCATATTATAGAAGAAGTCATAGAAAAACATATTAAAAGAAAAGTTATTCCTGACAATCTTTTTAGCTTCCATCAGAATACATCTCCTGTCACTAAACACATACTAGACACACTGTTGAATAACCAACTTGTCGAATTTTCACACGTCGTTTGGACGTTTAATATGAGAAGACTAGCAGTATTAATAGCTAA
>JAATLQ010034470.1:0-22940 GCA_013421005.1 Heliconius erato x Heliconius himera
ACCCACTCTATTTTATCACAAGTTTCCTAACCCAAAGGTTGTCTGGTAGAAATCGCTGATTAGCGATAAGACCGCCTTTTGTGTGTCAACTATTTTTTTTTTCTTTGTTCTTTGTATGTTTTTTTTTCCTAATATGTAATTGTGCACAATAAAGTGTAAATAAATAAATAAATAAGATCGAACTCACAACCATCTGTTTGTGGTGTTTACTGATGCATGTAACACTTGCGACATATTGTCGTCAATATGGCGTTATTTATTAAGTTTACCTGGATATTTATAGCTTTGGATGGCACGCCTCGCGCTACGGCTCAATCAGTCACTGGAGCGCGATGTACCTAGTAGAAATACGTAGTATAGTATAGTATAGGTACATAGTAGGTAATAAAAATAGTTATCGGAGCGCAAATAATAGCTGATTAAGGGTTTAAATCTCTGTGTTAAAATCATTTCCGTCAGTGCCAGTCGTGGCGCAGAGACACAATGTGTGGCTTGGTGGGTGAACGTGATAGGTTGTGGGTTCGATTTTCAATCGACGATATTAAATATTTAATTAATATTTTTCATTTTTTCGCTTTAGTGTTGAAGTGAGCCGCGGCGTTTGTTTCGCCTCTTAAGACGCAATAAGTTTAGAATTTGGTGATAAATGGGGAACGGAGTGTCTTAACTTTATTCCGTTCCCGTAAAAATATCCATGAATTGCCTCTTAGTAATCCCCTAAACTCATCAGGGAATATGAGTGGCAAATTTTAATTTCAGCGATTTACGCCGAAACCGAATCTTAGGTTCTGGTCTCAAGTTTGGCTGAAGTGTTATTACAATTTTCGTTTACTATTTATAGAATATTCACGCTATATCGGGGTCGGGTGATTTCGTTACTAGTGGGTTACAAAAATTTGCACAGTACCATCTGGCAATTATTAAGTTACAGCCAATGATTCGGCCGATTTTTGGCTGAAACCAGAAACATTTTTTTTTACCTGTCTAAGCTAATTTCTGATTTTATATAGACTGGACTAAAATTCTAGTCCATGAATTAAAAAAAAATGAGCTGCACGCTGTATCCCGCACATTGCAGGGTAGGCAGAGGGAACCTGGTGTTAAGACACACGTATTGCGTATTGAGTCCATAAATAAAGTTGGTGTTTATCGATGACGCACTTTAGATAACAGATATTCATATTATCGTTCGTGCCCACGTCGTTTTGGTTTTCATTTGAATATATTATCCTTTGTTTATTTTGATTTCGCTTTTCTTATCGTTACATATTATTCGAGATTAGCTGTCCTTGCGAGTTTGCTTTTAAAAAGACCATATTTTATATAAAGTTACAACCCCTATTTTACTCTTTTAGGGGTGGATTATTTCTCTTCTCTTTTCCTTTTTTAATGCTCAGTTCTCGATACAAGAAACATTCTGGAAGATTTCAATATCCTAGGAACTGTGGTGTGGGAGCTCTGGGTCAGTCACTCAGTCTATTCCACATACTATGTAAAATACTATAATTTTACATATTATGTAAAATATTATACTTTATACCGCAAAATGATTTGTTTATTTCTGCCTATTTATACAACCATTATGATGAAGATAGTTCTAATCGAAATTGCTTACCGAACTTAACTTAACCGTGTCGAGGCTAAGCGCGGCGTTGAGTTCTGCCACTCAACGCGCAGTGCCTCCAGAATTCGGCAGAAAGTGGGGAACGGAGTGTGCGGGATACAGTGTGAAGCTGTGATGATTTAATTTAATTTTAATTCTAAATAAATAATATTCGTTGTAAAAGTAAATTTCGTCCTTGCTTGTCACATGACTCATTTTAAGGGAGGATTCACACGCGATTCGTTCTCGATCGGATCTCATATTCTTGTATAAGAAATGTTCTTATGTGCGTGATTGGACCGGAAGTCGAACGATAGTGTAAATACACATATTGTTTCTCATATAAGAATATGTTTAACAGGCTGAGATTCGACCGTGACCAGCACTATAGTGTGAATCCTACCTAAGTGTCCGAGGCAACTCTGACCACAGGTACATTGAAAAGATTAACATGATATAATATATATATATATATAGCCTATAGCCTTCCTCGATAAATAAACTATCTAATATAAAAATAGTTTTCATTTTTTTACCACTAGTTCTTGAGATTAGCGCGTACAACCAAACTAATTCTTAGTTTTTATTATATTAGATAACTGGATTTTTCTCAAAGTATACGTAGTACCGGTTATGAAGGTAAATAACAGTTAGACCACAAATCAATATCCAATACTGTGAAATATTTAGATTTGTTGCTGACAATTGTAAACTCTTATATAAGATGGTATTACTTGACGTAGACCTGCGCATTTTCTTTCTTATTATGATAAAAATAAATATATAGGTTTTGTGTCTAAATAAATTAATTAGTTTTTTTTAGCTTTACGCTAAATGTATCCCGCACATAGCGAGATAGGCAGAGAGAACCTGGTGTGTGAGACACTCCGTTCCCATTATGACACTTCCGTTGCCCACTTTCCGCCGAATTCTACAGGCATTGCGTATTGAGTGATGAAATTCGATTCCGCGCTAATGTTGATGGCCTGGTACAGCATAAGCATAAGAAAATACGTAGTGATTTCTCACTTGCTTTCATTCATTGGAACACCAAACTATTATAGGAAAAGAAAAAGAGTATTGAGGCTACAACATTTATTGCAGGCGTGTTTGTTTTTTTCTCTCCTATCAACCGCAATACCACGCAACGGTATTATATAAAACGTCATAGTGACGGGATGTGTTGCTTTCTAGTTGTCGCCACATTTTACTGAGATTAACTCAAGTTAGTCTTAGTTTATCTTCATAAGCACGATACATATATGATGTATTTTTGTTTAGCTGCACGCTGTATCCCGCATACCGCATGGTAGACAAGACGAACCTCGGGTTAATATTTTACACCCCAATTTTCTCCAAATTTGTGATTTGCTTATTGAGTGGTAGAAAATCAACGCCGTGTTTTGCTAAAATTAAATCAGCTCACGCTGTGTCCCGCATATAGCATGGTAAGCAGAGGGAACCTCGGGTTAACACTACACCCCAATTTTCAACAATAGCATGGAGACACTAGTCATCGTGTGGTGGAATTTAGCGTCGCGCTTTGTTTAGAAAAACGAGGAGATTATTGAAAACTAATTCATTCCCCAGAATGGGGATCGAACCAACAACGGTTGCGTTTACACGCTGCCGCAGTGTGCCATGTAGACTATCTATTATATATATTACATATCTAACGAGTATGTAATATTAATATAACATTAAGATTGTATGTAAGGCCAGTCGTGGCGCAGGGGCACAAGGTGTGACTGTAAGACCGACTGGTTGTGGGTTCGACCCCCACTCGAGAAGACGAAATATTTACTTAAATTTATATTTCCATTATTTTCGCTCAGGTGTCGAGGCAAAGCGCGGCGTTGAGTTCTGCCACTCCACACGGAATGCAGAATTCGGCAGAAAGTGGGGAACGGAATGTCTTAACACTAGGTTCCCTCTGTCTACCCTGCTGTGTGCAGGATATAGCGTGAAGCTGATTTATTTATTTTATTTTAAGATTGTATGTCTGTATATGAATTACACTCATTCACTCCTCATATGCGTGGACTCTATTTAAAGATAAATGGATTGTAAACCGTTCGTCTTATATGTACGTTACAATCGTAGTCTAAAGTATTTCACTAACAGTTATGACCTTTAACGTCTCATCTGGATTAATGTTAGTACTTGATTTTATACCACACTAGCTTCTAGCCGCGGTTTTGCTCGCATTGAACTTAAATGACTGCTAATAAATTGAAATAGTAATATTTATATTGGTTTTATTTCTCCGTTTTTTGTAAGATAAACTATGGTGTTGCAACTCACAATGGCTGCAATTTTGACGGAGAACGGGGGGAACGCTGGGTTCACTTTACCCACCAATTTTATTGAATGGAATTGAAACGGATGGTAAATGGAAGAGAAGTAGCATGGCAAGGGTCGTAAAGTCCAGAACGGAAATGTCATGATGAGCATCTAGTGTTAAGACATTCCGTTCCCATTATATGTCATAATTCCGTTCCCCATTTTTTGGAGGCATTGCGTGTTGAGAAGTGGAACTTAACGCCGCGCTTTGCGTTGTTACCAAAGCATGAAAAAGAAAATATTAGATATTTCATTTTCTCGAGTGTCAATCGTAATTCGTAGCCACAACCTGTCCCAGACCAGTACCCCTAGGCCATGACTGGCTTCTTAATATATAACATTAAACTCTCATAAAGAATTGTATATTTCAAGCGTGCAAAAAACAATAAAATATTTTTATCTCAGTTTTTATTATGTATAGATTGATCATCTACTACGACTATTCGCCTATGACCTAGTTAAGAACAATTAACTACATATCAGAGACATGCACAGCTTGTTACGTAAAAAGCGTGGTCACTGGTTCAATCCCCATAAGTGTCAATGAATATAATATTTTAAATTATATTTTCTTTACCCTTTCTGATGCATCGTTAAGTCGTTACCAGAGCTAGGTATGTCCTCGAATCGGAATCGAACCCACAACCTGTCACCTTCACAGTTGATCCCACGTCTGTGCCCCTGCGCCACGACTGGCCTCCAGATTTAAAGATTTCTCTCAATTTATAAGTATTTATCGTTTACGTGACGCGACCCGCCTATTCACTCGTCTCTATGACCCACTTGCGATCGCGAACAATTGGATATAACTACTGTCGTTTCGCAAACACCGCTAAAATGTTTCTACGTAACCGTTATTTCTTTTGTTTTTGTACTGTAATCTAGTCTATGTATAGTGAATCAACATTGTTTTTAGTTATTTTTTTTTGGTTTTTAAACGTCCTTTTTTGTGTGGTTTGTGGTTGTAGTGCGCAAGTTTTGTTTATTTGTATTGATGCAGATTCATAGATTTTTTTTCTCACTTACCAGGGAGGCAAAGGGAACCTAGTGTTAAAACTCTTCGTTTCCTACTCACTGTCCGCTTTTTAAGATTTTGTTATTTTTTTTTTTTACGTATTATGCCTATTACACAATTTTGAAAGTAGTTACAGTACAGGCAAACTTCAATAAAAGTAATTAATTTTGTGTTAGACAGTTAATATGAGTGAAATAATAAAAAACTATATTTATATACCTTATACTAGTATTATAGAGCTGAAGGGTTTGTTTGAACGCGCTAATCTCAGGAACTACTGATTCGTATTTAAAAAATCTTTTTGTTTTTGATAGTCCATGTATCCAGGAAGATTATAGGTGGGGTTTAGTACCACATAATCGTCAGAGTTACCTCAGGTATTTCGAATGTGTCATACAACTATAGGTTATTTCTATTTCACTAAGCGGGTGAAGCCGCTTATAAAGGCTCCTTATTTAGCAAGACAGCGCAGTAGAATGTAAAATATATATATAGTACTATTTTAGAATTTGATAATATTGATAGTATCTAACATACATATAAAGTGGAACACTAGGTCAATGTCAGTTCGAATGGTCTATACGTAGGTGTGTATAATAGCCATTATGACGCAAATTTAAAATTATATAAAATTAAAATTTTAATATAATAATAAGATGGTGTATTTATTAAAATTTACTTACGTTTATTTAAAAAAATTAAGTGTGTGAACTCGTAATTGTAAAGATTATGAATTAGTGTCGAATTAAGGCCAGTCGTGCAAAGGCACATGCGTGCGTCTGTAAACGCAACAGTTTGTGGGTTCAATTCTCATTTAAAAAAATTAAATTTTTAATATTTTCATTTTTTCGTTCTGGTAACGAGATGGCGCTCGTCGTTGAGTCCACCACTCAACGTGCAATGCCTTTAGAATTCGGCGGAAAGTGGTCAACAGAAGTGCCTTAACGTGAACAGAGTATCTTAACACTAGGTTCCCAGGTTCCGTCTTCCTACCGTGCTATGTGCAGGGTATAGCGTGAAATTAAAAAATAATGTATTATTTTTTTCCAATGTCAATAACGATATTTTGGTATCGTTGGTTGGTGGATACTTGTAGTTGGAAATGGCTGGCTATGCATTATAGAAATAGGTTCGATTTTCACTTGAAGAATAATATAAAGCAAAATTATTTATACGGTGGGAGTTATTGAGCTCCGCCAATACGCAATATCTTTAGATAGGCGGAAACTAAATAAGGAAGCCTCAATTCAATGGTTTGTATGGCCATTCTACATAACATTTAGGATTAATAACATATAAGAAATAGGTACCTGTGACCTTATATCTTATTATGCACCATAGGCCTGCCGTAAGGCAGTGGGACGATGTGCTTTATATAGGATGGTCGTTGGTTCGATTCCCACGGAGAAATATATTATTTTTCTTCGCTTTGGTGTCAATCACTCAAAAATGTCAGCAATGTCTTGAAATCGGACAAAGTACATACATTTACTGTAACGGGGAATCTTAATATTGGGGTCAGTCGTAACGCAACGACACAAGCGTGCAATTGTAAACGCTACATGTTGCGTGTTCGATTCCCATTCGAAGAAATGAAATATTTAATATTTTAGTTTATTCGCTCTGGTAACGAGGCAAACCGTGGCGTTGAGTTTTGCCTCTCAACACGCTATGGCTCCAGAATTCGGCATTTCAGAAAGTAGGGTACGGAAGTGTCTTAAATGGAAATAGAGTGTCTCGACACTAAGTTCACAGGTTTCCTCTGCTTAACCTGGTGTGTGCGGGATACAGCGTGAAGCTACAAAATCTTTTTTTTTTTAAAATACTCTACTATATGCAGGATAGTGAAGTTGATTTGTGTAATTATGTAGCAACTACGTCACGACTGGTGTGCATATATTGCATATGTTTGTACGTCCTTTAATTACAGTTACATAAAAAACTTTCTCTTTAGAGGCATCTTGCGTCAAGCTAAAATATATTTTATCGCTAAAGTTTTAAGGTTGTAATTATAATTCGTAGTTCGTTTTAATTTATTTACCAAATATATAAACATATTTTATATTAGTAGAACGATAAAATGTTTAACTTATCGTGCATATAAATCTGTAGTGATGTACCATGTTTACTTTTTTTTTAAATTCATGCTGTATACCGCAGGGTTGGCAGAGGAAAAATATTAACCTAGTGTTGAGACACTCCATTACCATTACAACTTCTGTTCTCCTCTTATCGCCGGATTTTCGAGGCAATGTATATTGAGTGGCGGAGCTCAACGTCAAGATTTGCCTGGTTATCAGAGAGAGGAAAATATGAAATATTTAATTTCCTCAAGTCGTATTCGAACCACAACCTTTCGCGTGGTGCAGGGGCGCAAGCGTGCGCGCGCCACACGACCACGACTGGTCTCTATACATATTTGTATAAATTCACTTTGAAGAATTTATTTAATAAAATATGTGTCAAATACCAAGCATCAGCTCGTATTTCTTGATAGTTTTGACTTACAATTTTATTGAAAGAAATAGAGAAAGGACGGTATGCAAGATTAGTGTAAATGGTAAATATATGAATAAGTGAACGAAGTGGTATATTTGGGAAGTATGCTCAGTAGAGATGGCAGATACGAGATGGATGTGGAAAGGCGAATTGCTGCCGAGTAACAGGGTTAACGGAACCTTAGCTGCATTGATGAGACGGTAAAACGTCAGCACAACTGCGCTTGGCCGTACACAATGCAGTGTTGGTACCGACTCTGTTATACGGCAGCGAAACGTGGGTATTACAGAAGAAGAATGAAAGAAAGATGAATGCTGTGGAGATGCGTTCTCTTCGTAGGATATGCGGAGTCAGCTTGTTGATCGAATCTGTAACGAATTGAAACGTCGTTGAAGTACGGAGCTTAAAAGAAAGAAATTTAAAAATATCTTAATTTTGATTATATTCTCTTTAAAATTGCGAATTCGATTTACATTTTACACGATGATAGCCATTATACTTTCGCACATCCATCACATCATCACTCAACAATTAGCTTTCTAGGGAAAATTAAAGAACAAAGTGTCTTGACACTAGGTCCTTTTTGCCTGCACTGCTATATGCGGGGTATATTATAAAAAAATCTATATTAGGTAAAATTTGATAACTTAAACTTCGATTACACGAGTCGAGATTCTTAAATTTAGAAATACATATAAGAAGTAAGTACGATATTTTTAATGCATCCGCTGGCGTTCTGCCAATTGTATCTTAAACACTTCACGATCAAAAACGTGTAACGACCTACTTGCGCCTTTTTTATATTTCATAAGCTTTTTTTAACTGGAAGTTGTAGTGATGAGTCACTACGTAATACGTTTGTTCAAAGTTAGTTACTGTATACTTGCTTGAGGCCGTCATGGTACAGTGATGTAGATTGTGGCTGTCAACGCGACGGTTATGGGTTCGATTCTCAATCGGTGGAATAAATTATTTTCATTTTCCCTTTCTGTTGTCAATACAAATTTCTGCATAGTGTCCTGCCACTCAAAACGCAATGTCTTGAAAATACAGCGAAAAGCGGACCTAGTGCCGTAACCTAGTGTCTTAACTCTAATTTCTGTCTGAATACCTTCTGCATGGCTATCTAATTATATAGGTCTTATCACCACTTCTTTGTCTTTGCTCTCCATACTAGAGAACATGTCTAAAATAAAATAAAATAAACGAATAAAATCATAATTTTATCGAGATAATACTAATTACGATTTTATTGCAAATTGCATTTAAATGTTAATTGCAATTAAAAGTCTTTACATAACGTCTACAGAACCGGAATCCGATGACAATTCAAGTATCAATTATGTTACGTAAGCTACTTAACTTTAATGGCCGATCTTCTAAGACAATTGATAGGTTTTTTGTATTAAATATTTCCTTTTGTGAATGTGACACAGGTACTATCTAAGTTACACGCTGTGTCTCGCTTATAGCGAGTTAGGCAAAGGGAACATAGTGTTGGGACACTTAGGTCCCCGCCTTCCCCTAAATTTCCGCTATCCCGAGACATTGGGTGTTGGGTTTCATGAGTGAGGTTACTCTTCCTCCGAGTGGGATCGAACCCGCGTTTACAGTTGGATGCTGAGCTGCTGCACCACCACGGCCCCGATTTCTTGGACTTTTACCCACGGCTTCGTCGGCCTGGTGAAATGGAAATTACTTAGAGTGGTGTATGACGCAGTAAGATGATTCGCGCTATGTAATGTAGCCTAGGGCTTTACTTATAATAAATTATTGCACGTTCAACCAAATATACTGTTCAGCTTTTTATTAAAATATAGAAATATAGATTTACGGAGTTTATCAGAGTACCAATCACTTTATTCATTATCATTCATTTGATTTCACTAGGTTTTTTACTTGCTAATATAAATATATATTCTATTATATATTTCACATTTTCTTAACATTAACAGAGAAAGCTACAGAAACAAACATATCGTTCACAACGTGCTATTATATTTACGATTCCTGCGTAGTATCGATATTGTTTACACATAATGCAATGTTGTTTTAACCATTTTAAACATTTGTTCTGTACTTCTATTTTAAATTGTGGGTTCTATCCCCACTCGAGGAGATGAAATATTTACTTAAAATTTATATTTCCATTTCTTCGTTCTGGTGTCGAGGCAAAGCGCTGCGTTGAGTTCTGCCACTCAACACGCAATGCATCCAGAATCCAGCAGAAAGTGGGGAACGGATTGTCTTAATACTAGGTTCCCTCTGCCTACCCTACTGTGTGCGGGATACAGCGTCAAGCTGATTCTTTTTTCTATTTTAAACTAGCTAGTTAAATGCTACTTCGCTTGTGTAAAATTATTTTATTTTAAAGCAAAATTATACAATATTTTTTTTCGCTTAACATTGAATTACATGCGCCAGAGCGACTCGACTGGAAATCAAACCCACAACGGTCGAGTTCTCAGTCGGACCCTGTCACATGTGTTACAGTTGATTGCATGGGTGTATAAAAATGTTTTATTGTAATTTAATTATTTGCCATTTATAGTTTTATTTAAATAATTTAAAACCCATTGTATATAAACTGATTAGTATAGTGTATTCTATTTCTGAGTATTGTTGATAAATAATTTTTTTATGTTACTTTTTTATTACAGATATGGGCCGACCTGAGAGAGGGCATCGAAAAAATGTACTCGCGACGTGCATTGGACAGACAGAGATACATGGTGTTATATACGTATCCTTTTCCAAACTTTTTTTTTATTAGAACACAAAATGTTCGAATAATTTTATAGATATGAAGAAATTTAAAAAAATATATAATTTTATGTATTAAAAAGCTGTTTTCAAAAATATGATGTATTAAAATACAATTCGATGGTTTTTTTTTTTTTAATTTTGATGTTTTATAATAGACGTTTCGTTTCTGGAATAAAATAAATATTTAAAAAGTCTATTACTGTTTATACAAAAAGCGATAACTTAAAACTTTTTTATAGGTAACTAACTAGTAATCTGCGTGGAACTAGTGTTGTTCATATAAAATTTCTCTGTTCTTTAAGTGAAAAACAGTATGTAAAATTCGTTGTGTAGTTTCTATTAAAATAAAGCGTACATCGAACTTGTCTTATACTATAAGTATGTAACGTATTAAAAATATGAAATATAAACTATAATTTCTTAATTAACCATATCAGTCACATATATAACTACTGTACATCGGTACACGAACAAAACGCTAACAGTTTGAGATCGGGCTCGAGTAATTCTCAAACTATGTCGAGGAATTCGTTTGGATATGCAAAGAAACCGGTGAGTAGAATTTTTCAAATATTATAAAATAAAAAAAATCTTCACTCTTTTTCCCGCATAGCAGTCTCTTCTAAGTTACATTAATGAAGAGATTCCATTAATAAGGGTGTCTTAGATCAGGGGCTCCTAAACTTGATCAAAGACCACTTTTATATCATTGTTGGTAGCAGGGACCACTATGCATGTAGGTATAATAAAAATTTACTGTGATAATAAAACAGAAACTTCGCTTCACCATCCCCAGTCATAAAATTAAAATCGTTCGCGGACCATATTTAGGCCTCAGCAGAGCAGACCACTTGTGGTCCGCGGACCACTGGTTGGGAACTAATGTCTTAGATAGAAGGATTTATTTTGGATTTTTGAACCTGCAGCTATTTGTTTCGATTTTATTTATTTTCATATTTAATAATATAATGATTTTAAAACTTTAATATTAGGCCTTCGTAGCGTAGCGGCACAGCAACTCCACTCGAGGATATGAATTATTTTCCCTTTTCTCCCTCTGATAACAAATAAAGTGCAGCGCTTAGATCCCCCCACTCAACACACAATATCTCGAAAATTGAGCGGAAAGTGGGTAACTGAGTCTTAATACTAGATAAGGCCTACAAAGCTGTATAATATTTATTTGATAATCTAATATTTTTTTGGAACTATAGTTTTTAATATAAAGTTTTTATTAAAAAAAATGAATTATTTTCCCTTTTCTCCCTCTGATAACAAATAAAGTGCAGCGCTTAGATCCCCCCACTCAACACACAATATCTCGAAAATTGAGCGGAAAGTGGGTAACTGAGTCTTAATACTAGATAAGGCCTACAATGCTGTATAATATTTATTTAATAATCTAATATTTTTTTGCAACTATAGTTTTTAATATAAAGTTTTTATTAAAAAAAACATTAACTCATCATAACTATTCTGCAAAGGTGTCAATGCTGATTTCTTTATTTTTCCAACGAAAAGGAAGGAAATAGTAATAAAAAACGAGTTTTTATATTTTTTTATTTGTATTTTTCGCCCACCAGGGACAAGTGCACGGCGGCGCGCAACTCGTTGGTCTTGAGCTGTACAAGAAGTTGCGCGACTTCCTCATATATTATCTTATCAATTTACTTGAGGTGAGTGGGGAATTTAATTTATTATTTTTAGCTGTAAAGTGTTTTAGTTCTTCTTCTTAGTGAGGCCAGTCGTGGTCAAGGGACACACGTGTGTGGTTTTAAACCCTCCCGTGATCCCCGCTTGAGAAAATTGAATGTTTAATATTTTTCATTTCTTCACTATGGTGTCGAGGCAAAGCGTGGCGTTGGATTTCGCCATTCAACACGCAATGCCTCTAGAATTCGGCCGAAAATGGGGAACGGAGTGTCTTAACACTTGGTTTACTCTGTGTACCTTGCTGTGTGCGGGATACAGCGTGAAGCTGTATATAAATTATAAGTGTTTTTACTTTTGAATTTAAGAGATTTTAAAAGTTTTTTTGTTTTGTTTTTGGAGGTAAATGTCTTGTACAATTTAATCGTTTTGTCTCTAATTTTCCTTATTTCATACTGAACATTATCCGTAATGAGATCGTTTAACTGTTATATTATTTTACATTTTTTTTATATAAAATTTGCTCCAGAATTTTAATGAAGTAACAGTATTTTTATTATTATGAAAGCTTTATAAATACATATTCAGAATCATCTTTTGCGATAGTTTGGTTTTACATTTTTAAAATTTTTAACAATCAAATATACATACTCTCATAGTTCTATATTATGTTTTTTTTTCTATATTATGCTTATAGGTTCATGAATAACTTGTGCTACTACTCGTATATTTATTTTTATACATACGAACATACGAACTAATATTTTATTAATTTATACCATATATTTTTTCATATAGCAGGATATAAATCTATATATCTTAAAATCTGCCAAAAACTTTTCAAATTCAGAAAAAATCTTATAAGCAATACACATCAGACATACATTCCTATATACACCTACATACAGTACGGTCAACAACTCGCCGACCTGAAGTAGACTAGAACTCGCTGTGGACGGCTGCCCAGATTTAATTTTAGGACTTTTCTTCCTTTTTAATATTTCCTTTTCCAAGTCAATAATACGCATAATTTCAGAAAACCCAACTTTAGGGTAGCCACGACTCCTTGATCGTACTATACACATACAAACATAAAACTTATTTATATTTTTTTATATTTTTTTTACTCTTTTTTGGTTCTAGCACGGTGTAGATCTAATGGGCGAGGACGTCTTAGGTTTTTACACGACACAATGGGAGGAGTATCAGTTTTCGTCGCGCGTTTTGAACGGCGTGTGCTCTTATTTGAACAGGCATTGGGTGAAACGCGAATGTGAAGAAGGGAGGAAGGTATGATGCTTTTGTGTTTTTTTTAAAGTAATTTATTTGGATTTGATACTTTAATGACCAGTCGTGGCGCAGGGGCACAAAGTGCGACTGTAAAACCGACTGATTGTGGGTTCGATCCCCACTCGAGGAGATGAAATATTTAATTAAATTTCTATTTCTTCGGTTTGGTGTCAAGTTGTTGTTGTTATTGAGTTTTGCCATTCAACACGCAATGCCTCCAGAATACGGCAGAAAGTGGGGAACGGAATGTCTTGACACTATGTTCCCTATGCCTACCGTGGTGTGTGCAGGATACAGCGTGAAGCTGATTTAGTGATCGAATACGACCGAATAACGGAATGAATAATTCCAAAAATATTTAACAAAGGCCATTTTTGTAATAATAATAAAATTAATAAAATAAATATTTTTACGTTGCTATTGTTACATTTGAATTATACTTATTAATTATTATTCTCAAAAAATGGACGATAAATAAATTTTAGTTTTTAATTTAATTTTGTCAATTTGCAGGGTATATACGAAATCTATCAGCTAGCTCTGGTCACGTGGCGCGACCATTTGTTCCAACGTTTGAACAAACAGGTTACAAATGCTGTACTAAAACTCATAGAAAAGGAGAGAAACGGAGAAACTATCAATACAAGGCTTGTTTCTGGAGTGAGTGGCTCTGTTTTTTTGTTATTAGTATATTAGGTAAAAAGACTACATATATAGCAGGGAAGGTATATATAGCCGTATAGGCTGAGGTAACCTGGGAACCTAGTGGTATGACACTCTGTTTCCTACATTGAGCGCTGACTAACAAAAATCAACGCTAGAAAATGAAAATATTTAATCCGCGGGCGGGATCGAACCCACAACCATCGTGTTTACAGTCATATGCCTGTGCCACAGCGGCTGTGCCACGATTGCTACGGTCTTCTCTTATTGGTAGTATTTTTTATATATATAATATTTATTTTTCTTTATGAAATTACTGCTTTTTTGGTTAACCTTGATCTATGTTCAACGAAATCAAAAGAATCGTCGCAAATTAAGCTTTATATTAAATATTGTTAATATAGAAACAAAAATACACTTTAATATGACTAAACGCAGTTAATTTCTGTCTGTTAATTTCTGTTATACACTTTTTTTTTAAATATAAAGTGTTTATAATAAGTATTAACAAAAAAAATGTAGTGAATTTTTTTATTGTTAACTTTTTTTATACTTTCGCTCCCTCTCTGCCTCTACACAGAGAAACCTAGAAATAAGACAATGCGTCCAATTTTTGAGATCTTGTTGAGAACTTGTTGAGTAACGAATCTCAACGTCTCATTTTTTTGTATTTCATTAAAAATTACGTTTATATCCCCAGGTAATCGACTGCTACGTAGCGTTAGGCCTCAACGATGAAGAACCCTCAGCCCGTGCACAAAATCTGGCGGTATACAAGGATACCTTCGAAGCCGTATTCTTAGAAGACACGGAGAGATTCTACACTAGGGAGAGTACGGAATTTCTAAGGAATAATTCGGTTACTGAGTATATGATTAAGGTAAGCTGACGAATGTATAAGTAGCTCTTAAATTGAGACTTTATTCTTTATTATATATGTTTTTTGTTGTTAGAGGCCATAGGTTCGATGCCCAAACAGTTTAGGTGGAAAGTATTAGTGTCAAAACACTCAGTTTTTTGTTTTCTGCTTGAATTTGGCTGTTATATGTTGGCTATTGAGAGTTGGAATTCAACGCGGCTTTTTGCATTATTAGACTTTAGAAATAAAATTGATTCAAATACAGTCAATTCCCGTTGTCCGAATTGAAATCCACAAAAATATTTTATTCTTATGAGATCGTCGACGCATAGTAGCTCATCGGCACTACGTGTAACTGTACACACGACGATTCTGAGTTGGATTCCCACTCAAGGGAAGGAATTGTTTAATGTTGATCCACTGAACACGCGATTTTTTATATGGGCGGGTGCGTGGAGAGCGATGTGTCGTAACACTAGGTTCTATTTGCCTATTCTGCTCTATGCGGGATAAATGGGAAGCTAAAAAAATGTCACATAATGACCTACATTGTTTACCCTTATTAAATATAGTATTTTTCTTCATTTTTTTTTATTTTATCTTACTTTCCAGGCGGAACAGCGTCTCCAAGAAGAACATAAGCGTGTCCAAGTGTACCTTCACGAAACAACAATGGAAAGATTGGCCAAAACATGCGATAGAGTGTTGATTGAGAAACACTTGGAGCTGTTCCATTCAGAGTTTCAGGTTTGTATAGAAATTTGATGAAAGTCATGTTCATTACGGTCGACTAGTCGTCGCCGTATTGAAGTTAAGTTTTGTAAACTTGTGCGTTGTTAATTCAAGTGAACAAAATACTCAAAGCTAAGAACCATTGTTAAAATGAAATTTGCACATCTATCTACAGCTAACCTCAGGTTGGATACGACTCGTCGAGTGTACTGTATGTAACTGAGCAAAAATTAATGATTTCAATATAGGCACAGCGTGTGAATGTAAACGCGACGGTTCTGGGTTCGATTCCTACTCGTAGGGGGATGACAAATTTAATATTTTCATTTCCTCGCTCTGAAAACAAGGCGAAACGTGGCGTTGAGTTCCTCCATTCAACATGATTGCATGTTGTTTCGTCAGTTTGGTAGTGCATGGAGGACTATGTGTCTTAAAATGGTCTACCGTTAAATAATCTGGTTTCGGTTTACAGCGTGAAGCAAAAAACTGTTTATATTGAACTTTAATTTAATTTTCATGATTTCAGAAACTCCTCGACCAAGACAAGAATGAGGACATCGGCCGCATGTTCAACCTGGTGGCGCGTATCCCCGACGGCCTCGTGGAGCTGCGGCGGCTGCTCGAGCAACACATACACACGCAGGGCCTGCAGGCGGTCGACAAGTGCGGTGATGCTGCTCATACTGTGAGTTATTTGTGGTTTTAGGGTTCCCATATCTAAAAAGAATTATTGGAACTGTCATAGGTCTCTTTTGTAGTCTTTTAAAACATTTTTTTTCAGAAATATGTGAAGGTGTCTGGATGTAATTGATGTCTTATATCCAGATTTACAGTACAGACAAAATGTAACGTAAATAACACAATTAAAGCCCATAAATATGCCTTTAATGTTGTTATTTTCACTCCATTTATGCTTCCATTTTCATTTTCACCTCGTATAATCAAACCCTATAAGTATTTTCTGTTGACCTGGAATTATGAAATTTCATTACAAACATATAGTAGTTATTTAATAGAAATTTATGAATGAATATGCAGTACCCATATGCTTTGGTACATAATTTTTTTATTACATTAGTTTACCCAATGTAGTGTCAACAAAACAAAGCAAACTACATTATTTTTTGTTAGCCAACTGTAAATCTGTTTCTGGTTAATTAATATACTCTTTATTATTGAAACCCAAATATAAATAATATCAAAATCTCGACTTGAACATTTCAACAAATGGGAAACGAACCCACAACCATTGGTGAAACATTCAAGCAATGTCTAAATTAACTACAACATACTTTGGAAATCCTCCAAGTTTTTAATACATGTATGGCTTAGTGGAGCCTAAACAGTTTCTAAGAGGCGCGGACTCATCCGGCTACATTCAATTTTTTTTTCTTCCCATTAAATGTGGAATAACACTTTAAATACGTTAAAAATAACTACAACATTTTCTTTAGCATATTTTTTTATTTATTGTTTATATACTTTTTGAATTACAGGATCCAAAAGTATATGTGTCGACAATTCTAGAAGTACACAAGAAGTACAACGCATTAGTTTTGGTCGCTTTCAACAATGACTCTGGCTTCGTCACGTCTTTGGATAAGGCCTGCGGAAGATTTATAAATAGTGAGTTGATTATAACACACCTAACTTAGTAAGTGGAACTGTAAGGATCTATGTAATAAAACCTGAATTTGAATCTTTTTTAATAATTGTATCCTATTTCAGGTGATGATACAATATGATATCAATAAACAGATTCTGGCTCCGACGATTAGATGAAATATTTACTTAAATTTATATTTCCATTTCTTCACTCTGGTGTCGAGGCTAAGCGCGGCGTTGAGTTCTGCCACTCAACACGGAATGCTTCCTCCTCAATTCAGCAGAAAGTGGGGAACGGAGTGTCTTAACACTAGGTGCCCTCTGCCTACCCTGCTTTATGCGGAATACAGCGTGAAGCTGATTTGATTTGAATTGGAGTTTAGACTACTATACTATAGCACTTGTATCATTTGGTGTAATGTGCATGTTTTTCAGTTGTTTAATTTCGAAATTTATTATTTCGATAATTTCGAAAAGAGTGGACGTGGGGGCGGAGTGTCTTAAGACTACTAAAACTAAAAAAAGAACGAAACCAAAAAAAAATTAAACAACTATCGCATACATTTTTAACCTTTTAAATTATGCGAAGTTTTATTGTAAGTAATGTTTATTATATAAACAAGCGTAAAACAACTAATACATCCTTTTCTTTTACAGGCAATTCAGTAACAAAAGCAGCCAATTCTTCGTCGAAGAGTCCAGAGCTTCTCGCCAAGTATTGTGACCTGCTGCTGAAGAAGTCCAGCAAGAATCCCGAGGAGGCTGAACTCGAAGACACTTTGAACCAAGTGGTGGGTAACGGGTTCAATCATCTGCTATTCTATAATGAGTATATACATTTATTAACTTGTAAGGAGCTGCCGTGGCGCAGTGATAAGAGCGTGTAATCCCGTCAGTTGGGTGTCGATTAACACTCAGGGATATTAATTATTTTACATTTTCATTTCTTCGGTCTGGTTGTAAAAAAAAGGAGATATTGACTAAGTAACCATAGAGAATAAAATAAAAAATATTTTTAATTAAATATATAAATAATCGTTATATTGTTATATTTTACCAACATTTTATTTTACAGATGGTGGTATTCAAATACATAGAGGACAAAGACGTGTTCCAGAAGTTCTACAGCAAGATGCTCGCTAAGAGATTGGTACAACATATATCTGCCAGTGATGATGCTGAAGTGAGTATTATGTGAAATTTTGTATGGAAATACAGGTTTGACTAATTTGGTTTTAGATATGTACGTTTGCATAAACTTTTTGTTATTTTATAATATATTTTGTTATTTTATTGGCAAATCCTTTAATAAATTTTGGCCTATGCGTTATTTTTATGTATAAGCTATATATAGTACTGTAAGTTTCGTCTAAATCCGTTCAGTATTTTTTGCGTGAAAAGGGAACACACATCTATCCCCACAAACTTTTATATTATTATATATTATATAGATCTTATGCGTCGTTTAATTGACGTTTTTTACCTTGCTTAGGTTAGGTTAACGAACGCCGTTTTTTAAATCTTAGGTAATTATTTTGGACATAGCACATTTCGAGCTTTTTGAAATTATTTTTTTTTGATTAATGATTAATGTTTTTTTTCTATTTCAGGCTTCAATGATCTCAAAATTAAAACAGGCGTGCGGCTTCGAATACACAAGCAAGTTACAGAGGATGTTCCAAGTAAGTATTTTTTTTTTTTTTTTACTTTTACGCTTTTATGCCGCATGTAACAGAATAGGTGGAGAGAATCTAGTGTCAAGAAACTTCGTTTTCTTCTTTTCGTCTGAATCCAAGGCATTGCGTTTAGAAAGTTTTAGAATTCAACGCTTAGTTTTTTCCTTAGGACAAGAAAATTATGTGAGAAAAGACATTGAGCCTGCCATAGGACAAATGTGCGACTGTAAACGCGACGGTTGTGGGCTCGATTCTCACTCGAGGGAATGAAGTATTTGCTATTTTAATTTCTTTGCTTTGGTTACCACGCAAAGCACGCCCTCTCAACAAGTAGCCTCAAGAATATGACGAGAAGTGGGGAACGGGAGTGTCTAAATGGGAAACGGAGTCAACACTATGAACAACAATAGGTTCCCTCTGCCAATCTCCTGCTGCAGAACACAACACACGTATAAAAACTCGCCTCTTATTTTTTTTATTTTAATTTCCAAGGCACTAATATATTTTTTTATTTTTTTTCCAGGACATAGGCGTGTCAAAGGACCTTAACGAGAATTTCCGTAAACACATGGCAAACAGTTCGGAGCAGCCGTTGCACATCGATTTTAGTATACAAGTGTTGTCTTCTGGGTCATGGCCATTCCAACAGTCCACCAGTTTTCAACTGCCGACTGAGGTGAGTGGTAAAGGAGATAGAAAGTAGTGTTAAAATTCTGTGTTTTATTTTTACTTTTAGTGTATGGCAGGGTAGGCAATAAAATATATTTCTTCTATGGCAATAAAATATATTTTTTTGTTATATACTTATTTAGAAAACGTATAAAAATTTGAACGCAGCGGGACTCGAACCCGCGCCTCCTGGAAACCGACCAGGCGCTTTGACCACTAAGCCATGCGTTCTCGCCAAGCTGCGTCGAAATTTTTATACGTTTGTTACAACTTATTTATGTTGTTAGTATCCTAAGTGTGGAATAACACTTTATAAATGTTTAAAAAATATTTTTTTGTTGTATGTTTCTATTTTGAGATAGGTAAATATATAAATTACTTCTTTAAGGCCGTCGTGGCGTAATGGCATAGAGTGTGCGAGGGTTGTAGCTTCGTTTCCCACTCAAGGCAATTAATTATTTTCGTATCTTTGCTTTAGTAACAAGATCAAGCGTTTTCTTTTGCTACTTAACTAATATCTTAAAAGTGGAGTGGTATTTGGGGAACGGATTTGGAAGAGTATGGGGCAGTTTTTTTTATATATTATTATAATATACATTTAGTATACATATATAATTTTTATTCCAGTTGGAGCGTTCAGTACACAGATTCACAACTTTCTACTCGTCTCAACACTCGGGTAGGAAATTGAACTGGCTATACAATATGAGTAAGGGAGAGCTAGTGACCAATTGTTTTAAAAACCGGTGAGTATAGTGTCTTTTTTGTTGTTATTTTGTGGTTTTCATTCACACTGTATCCCGCCTATAGCAGGTTAGGCATAGAGAATCTAGTGAACACGCATTGTCCCGAAAATTGTATTGGGGTAATGGAATCTCTTAACACTCGATTCTCAATGCGTATCCTGCCATGTGCGGGATACAGAGTGAAGCTAAAATATATACATATAATTTAAGTAACTTAATTAATATAAATATTTATCTGCTATTTTCTTATTCTAGATACACACTCCAAGCGAGTACCTTCCAAATGGCAGTGCTACTACAGTTCAATGACAACACATCGTGGTCTGTACGCCAATTGGAGCAACACACCGGCATTAAAGGAGATTTTCTAATACAGGTATTATCTTTTAGCTTTACGCTGTATCCTGTACATAGCAGGGAGGCGTTGAGGTTTGAGTAGCGGAACTTAACGCTGCGCTTCTTCCTCAGCCTTCTTCTTCTTTCCTTCGCGCTTTAACAGAACAAGGAAATGAAAACATATTAAATAATTCAATTCTCTGAGTGGGAATCGAACCCACAACCCATGCGCTACTACAGCTTATATCTTATACAGTTAACATTAAATGTACTCTAAAGTAAATTTTGTACTTACAACCATACTATGAGTAATTAGTAACTTTCTTACATTATATGTATATGCCATTATTTTGCTATCAACGTAACGATTATGAGTTTGATAGGCAGTTACGGTACTAGGGAGAGAGAATTAAATTTAAATATTATTTTTATTTCTCCGCTTTACTAGCCTTACAAAAATGCGCAATGTCTTGAATACTGCCCAAGCGATCTGATGACTAAGCCATACGTTACGTATATAAATTACAAGTCGAAATTCATATACGCGTGGTTATTTATGTTAGTTAAAAATTTCCACTAACCAAAGATACCTTTTCTAAAATAAATATTTTTGTTTGTTAAGTGAATCACACTTAAAATGTAAAAAATAGCTATAATTGTTTTTTAATTATAATATAAAAAAATAATATTGATTTTTTTCCCCCCAGGTGTTACAAATTCTTCTCAAAGCGAAACTCCTTGTGTGTCAAGACGACGAATCCGAGTTAATGGAGTCTTCCATTGTGGAATTATATCTTGGATATAAAAAGTAAGTTTTATGTTTAATATGTTTTTAGTAAGTAATAAGTTTTATATTTTTAGTATTTTTTTTTTATCGGAGTGTATAATATTGCCCAGAATTTATTGCAACATACAAGTTCATTTAAAAATATTTACATTTCTTTACAAAATATACAATTTTTTTCACAATTTTTTAAATTATATATTTTTTTATTTAATTTATATTAGTAGTAATTACTAGTAACCCATGGGAACCATGGGCGGCTTCGCCCGCTTATATGTTTATAGCTAAATTATACTAAATGTTTACGTATACCGTATTATTCTGATGTACGAGTTTAACCTGCTGTAAAGTGTCTATTCAATAAATTTAGCATGAAAGGGGAACCAACATATGTCCCTACAAATTTGTACATTTACAATATAAGTAGGATATTTTATATTCTTTTATATTTATTTTATAAACTTTTTTCCAGTAAAAAACTCAGAGTAAACATAAACATCCCACTAAAGACGGAGCTCAAAGTGGAGCAAGAAGCAACACACAAACACATCGAGGAGGATCGCAAAATGCTTATACAGGTATTTATTTTACACTTTTTTAAAGTCAAATGCTGATACATGCATTTATTGTACACTTTTTTAAGGTAAAATGCTTATACATGTGTTTATACTTCACTTTTTTAAAGTATAATGCTTATATAGGTATTTATTTTATACTTTATAAAGAAATAATTGGCATTTTTAATTATATGTCATTGTTTTCTTTAATTTTTTTTTGTTGATTTATTGTAATTTGAATAAAATGTAACAAGGCATCAGTTAGCGTTAGTCTTATCTAAACATTTATAATTAATTTTAAAATTAAGAAACTTACAAGGAAATTAAAATGTTTTATTACATACGCCATAAAACATATATACAAATTTAAATTATATGACAAAGCTAAAATGAAAAGTAAAAAAATACCATCATATATGATCGATGCTTAAACTACAACCTGTACAACCAGCCTTTGTTCTCTACTTTTTAGAAATAATAGATCATATTTTACATATTTAGAAAACGTATAAAAATTTGAACGTAACGGGACTCGAACCGCGCCTCCTGGAAACCGACCAGGCGCTCTGACCACTAAGCCATACATTCTCATGAAGCTATATCGAAATTTTTATACGCTTGTTACAACTTATTTATGTTGTTATTTTTCTTTGTTTATTTCCAGGCTGCCATAGTAAGGATAATGAAGACACGTAAAACATTAAAACATCAACACTTGGTTGTGGAAGTTTTGAACCAACTGTCCTCGCGATTCAAGCCCAGAGTGCCTGTTATTAAGGTAATTTCAGTTGTATATGTATTTATTATGTATTAACTTATATGTGTTTATTAGGTGAGATAGAGAACCCAGTGTTAAGACACTTTGTTTTAACCATTTTGTGAAAACAGAGTGTCTTAACACTTAGGTTCTGTTCGCGACGTCGCGATATTCTCGCGTTCGCGGACTTGACTCGACATGTCGTTACAAGTTCGTAGTTGCGTGTCGTGACTCGTGACGTCACACAATTATAATAGTCTTAAAGTATTATTTAATATTTTCTAAATTATTATTATTCTTAATAAATAATAATCTAAATAGAATTATAAACAGATATAAGTATCATCTTTTAGTTTTATATTGTAATTCTCGAATTTGTATTGCAATTAT
>JAATLQ010034471.1:0-22951 GCA_013421005.1 Heliconius erato x Heliconius himera
TTCGAATGATGGCAACCTTTGCTTGCGGCAGCCATTTTCCAGGCAACCATGTGTTTTAGTGATGACAAAAAAATAAGCTTTTATTTGATATATAATTCATTAAAAAAACACATGAGTGCAAATATTCACATTAAGTAACCTCTTTAAACCAGGCAACCTTGGACTTGCGGCAGACTGAGAGCTGGCAACCATTGTTTTTCCAATTCCTTATGCGATTTTCTTTCAAATGATGTGCGATTTACATAAAAAACATATGAGTGCAATTTTCTCCAAAAACGAGTTACGAAAAACATTAATTAAAGGTGATTGCGGCAGGATTTTTTTGGGCAACCCTAGTGTAATCTATTCTACTATCATGTATCATTCTTAAATATTAGTTTCATTAGAAAATCTAATCCCTACAGTTTTAAACGATGGGATCTTAGGCCATATGAACTCGCCACATTTAAAGGTCGACATTTGAATAGCTACCCTACACTTTGTACTAGCACAATCTTATTTAAGTAGGCTTAGTCTGGACTTACGTACACTATGTATAAGACCACTAATACCTTTAGGTATTGTTGAACATTTAATGCTTACTTACACTCAACACTCAGTTTTATTGTTACAGAATTGGTCTAAATGGCTACTTGAGAATTTGAATCTAAATACCACATCTCTTTTGAGAAGACTTTTATAAATATTTTTATTTTTAAATATATTATATAAAAAATTAGACCATAGTGGATTTTTTTAAAACAACCGGCTAAGTGCGAGTCGGAACAAGCACGAAGGTATCCCTACTATTAGTTTGGATTCCCTTTATAGTGTCAAAATACGCGTTTTTTGCTATACATATCTTTTTTTAAGTAAATCTAGAAATATGAGTTTGTTGGGAAATCAAGGTATTATATTTGATTATATGGTTTGAATTTCTCTATATCTCCAAATGTTTCTGAGATAAAAGCTGTTTTCAGACAGATAGAAAGACAGACACACAGACAGAAAGACAGACAAACACAACAAACTGATCTAATTGTTTCTTGTTCCTTAAAAGGTACGGAACCCTATAAAGGTCAAAAAAGACCACGTTTGTTGTATGATCAAATTTCAATATTATATTTGTTGTTATAACGACAACATCTGTGAAAATTTCCCTTATCTGACTGCCACGGTCAACGATTGTATCCAATGAACCATACACGTACATAAACTACTAGACAGACAGATAGTGTAGTGGTGAGTAATAGAGTCCCGTTTTAGTCTTTGTGTACGGATCCTTAAAAAATACCATGTATGTGATCATATAAAATATATATTTTTTTTAGCTTCACGCTGTATCCCGCTCACTGCAGGGTAGGCAGAGGGAACCTAGTATTAAGACACTCTGTTCCCCACTTTCTGCCGAATTCTGGAGGCATTGCGTGTTGAGTGGCAGAACTCAATGCTGCGCTTGTTCTCGACACCAGAGCGAAGAAATGGAAATATAAATTTGAGTAAATATTTCATCTCCTCGAGTGGGGATCGAACCCACAACCAGTCGGTTTTACAGTCACACCTTGTGCCCCTGCGCCACGACTGGCTTCCATA
Source organism: Heliconius erato x Heliconius himera (assembly GCA_013421005.1). Classification (NCBI taxonomy): domain Eukaryota; kingdom Metazoa; phylum Arthropoda; class Insecta; order Lepidoptera; family Nymphalidae; genus Heliconius; species Heliconius erato x Heliconius himera. Next base: position 1,573 of record JAATLQ010034471.1, read on the forward strand.
TAATAATATTGAATAGTAAATAGTATGTCACTAAATATTTATAAATCACTCAATCACTATATACAATTGATTAAAAGTCTAGGAGATCCTTAGGGCCACCCCTAAGGATGTCCAAGACTATTAGTACTCAGATCTATTATTAATTAGACTTATGCCCAGCTGTCAGAAGCAGATGTCAAGAGGCTGAGATAATAAAAAATCAAATCAGGTTCACACTGTATCCCGCACACTGCAGGATATGCAGAGGAAACCTAGTGAGTGTTAAGACACTCTGTCCCACTTTCTACCGAATTCTGGAGGCATTGCGTGTTGAGTGGCAAAACTTAACGCTGCGCTTGTTCTCGACAACAGAGCGAAGAAATAGAAATATAAATTTAAGTAAATGGGGATCGAACCCAAACCAGTCGGTTTTACAGTCACACTTTGTGGTCCTGCAACGACTGTCTTGGCTGAGATAATGATAATGATATTTCATGATAATGATAATGATAAATTATTTCTTTGTTTTGTACTTTAATATTGTCCCAGAGAAAATCCCCACAACCCTTAACTTTCATTTCGTTGAAAAATAACAAAAAAAAATGATAAAAATAATGACATTATTGTCATATTATGAAGTATGATCGTAAAAGTTTACGACTCTTGCGGTTTTCCAGTGAAGATTAGATGAAAGGGTTAGCTTTTAAAGACTGCTATAAAAGTTCTAGTACCTATAGTAGATAAAAATTGACATAAAAGTTACCTTTTCCGAGATGGCCTGTAAAATGATAATGATTTAATGAATTCTTAAAGCTATTGTATTATTTAGTGACCACCCACCATTCTTTTCAAATCAAATCAAAACAGCTTCACTCTACCTAGGAACTACGCTAGGAATCTAGTATGAAGACACTCCGTTCCCCACTTTCCGCCGAGTTCTGGAGGCATTGCGTGTTGAGTAGCGGAACTCAATGTAGCGCTTTGCCTCGACATCAGAGCAAAGAATTGTAAACATAAATGTAAATAAATATTTTATTTTCTCGAGTGGGGATCGAACCCACAACCAGTCGACGTTACAGTCAAATTTTGTGCTCCTGCGCCACTACTGACCTCATTTTACCAATGAGTGGATAATATGCAAATTCTTTTTATCAATTTAATAAGCTGTGTGTTGCGGTGTTCATGTCGCTTTTTGTTAAATTAGACCAATATACTTTATATTGTTAACTATACTAACTAAAATGCGCCTGACCGTATTTTACATACAATTCATCTAATTTAATATACTCCATTATCCAAAAAATAATAAAAAATATATTAATATTAAAACAATGTAGAGCTGGCGCCATTATGGTGAAGATAAGGCGGTGGAAGGAAGTGAAATATTTAGAAGCGAATAAAATTTTGGGTTCTAGTACGTATTATTTATTAATTATAATTTATTAATAAGCTTAAAGCGCTTGGAAGGTGTCCATAAGGCGCATATAATAATTGTGTTTTTTATACGTTTCGACATATATTTACTAAGAGTTTAAAATATTTTAAATTAAATTGTGTAGATTCTGCCTGAAAGCATGGCTTAATAAGTAGTTCACCGTCTACGGTGGCAAGCAGTTGTAACAACTGCTAGAGATACGACTTCGCCCGCTCGAACTACACAGTTATTAATTAACTAATATGAATAACTTTAGTGTACTAATAACATTATCAATTTAAAGACAATATCTACTAATTAAATAAAAAACTACACATTGGAAACTAAAGCCTCATTGTCCAACAACCAGACCAGAGTAAGGAAATGAAAATATTAAATATAGCATTACATCGAGTGGGAATCGAACCTACAACCAGTCACGTTTATAGTCACGCACACATTCTTGTGCCTCAGCGCCACGGAAAAAAAATAAAAAATATATCAGCTTCACGCTGTATCCCACACACAGCAGGGTAGGCAGAGGGAACCTAGTGTTAAGACGTTCCCCACTTTCTGCCGAATTCTGGAGGCAGTGTGTGTTGAGTGGCAGAACTCAATGCGCTTTGCCTCGACACCAGAGCGAAGAAATGGAAATATAAATTTAAGTAAATATTTCATCTCCTCGAGTGGGGATCGAACCCACAACCAGTCGGTTTTACAGTTACACTTTGTGCCGCTGCGCGACTGGCCTCGCTGACGGCCTGACGGACGGAAAAAAAAATATATTATAATTTTCTTCATCAATACTAGCTTCACAAAGATTTTCACGATTAAAGCAATTTCGAATTCTCGCAACGAAAGGAAGTTGTAAAGTTTATGGTTCATATAACATCCTCGATTGTTTGTATCTTTAAAAAATTGTTTGTTTGAAAACGACGTAAAAATCAATCGTATTTCTTCATATAATTGATGGTAAATATTTAATTGAATTGATGAATGGATAATTACTATTAATTATCTGTCTTTATTCGATAAGAAAGATACCAGTCGTGGCGCAGCGGTACGAAGTGTAACTGTAAAACCGACTGGTTGTGGGTTCGATCCCCACTCGAGGAGATTAAATATTTACTTAAATTTATATTTCCATTTCTTCGCTCTGGTATCGAGGTTAAGCGCGGCGTTGAGTTCTGCCACTCATTACGCAATGCCTCCGGAATTCGGCAGAAAGTGGAGAACGGAGTGTCTCATGACACTAGGTTTCCTCTGCCTACCCTGCTGTGTGTAGGATACAGCGTGAAGCTGATTTATTTGATTTATTTATTTTATTTAAAAAAAAAATCTAAATGCGTAAAATAATTCACGAAAAATGGAACCATGTCTGGCCTGTTTGAGACACTTCAGTATTGGGCTAAAAATTGGTATGTCCCACCAAAACCTGGCAAAGACTGGCAACGTTGGTGGCTAAATTCATATCTGGAAATAAAATTTCAGAGTTCAACGCCGCCAAATATACAAATACGGAAGTTGTATATACAAAAAAAAAACAGGTACGTATACATAGATTTCATAGTCGAACCGTTACAAACTTCATATTTTTTATGGGAACCTTTGAGATAGTTTAGTCGTGAAGACGCTCGTAGTATTTATGATAACGCCTACTCGCTATACTCTATTGGACGTCTGTTTATCGTCAGTCTCGTATTTTTCATATTATATTCATAACAATTGCAACATTTTTATACTGAACTGTTACTATTTTTAGAGTTTATTCTTTTGCTTCGACGTCTTGTCTTACTTTTACTATTTTACTTGGATCAGAATAGACTTTTTTAAAATAGCGTAGATGGTAGTAGGGTCAATTAGTGATAATATTTGGAAAAAAGTTACTCCTAAGTTCGAGATTTATGACAAGATATTGGTCGGAGCATGTCTGAACTGTACAATTTTTAGCTTCACGTCTGCGTCCCAGCGAGGTAGCCAGTATCTCTTATATCTCTTACCACTCACTCTTCCTTTATAAATCTTTTTTGTTTTTCTTTCTTCACGCAATTATCTTGAAGTGCCCAAACCACCTGAGCTCGTTCTTCTTCATTCTCACATTAATCCTCGCTTTTGATTAGTGCGTCAAAATTTTACCTCACATAATTCAACAAAATAATAAAAAAATAAATAGCTATTATCATTATTGACGTAAATCGTAGAGTTGGTCAGTATCGATATTAATATTTCTTTCGATACAATACACATATCGATTTCTCCAAAGCCATCGATTCTCCCTTACAATCACTTTGTAGTTTGCACAGTAATAATTGCGATAAGAAAATAAATATTCATATAATATAAGAATTTGTTTCATATAAATTTAATACTAAATGGTTCTGTGAATAGTATCTATGAAATAAAAACATTTATAAAATGATTTTAAGCTGTGAGTTATTAAAGCAAACTAGATGTAACCCATTTTTTTAACGATAATACTTAAATTCATATTTTTTGGAGCCTCACATTTTTATATGATATATCCAAAATTTAATATTAAGGACAGTATGTAAAAATAAATCTATATAATTATCAGGTAAAAATGGCACTGGGAGCTTTACTTTACATAAAATGGTGACGCAGGGGCACAAGCGTGTAACTGTAAAATCGACTGGTTGTGGTTTCGATCCCTACTCGAGGACATGCAATATTTATTTACATTTATATTTTCATTTCTTCACTCTGGTATCGAGGTAAAGCGCGGCGTTGAGTTCTGCAACGCGCACTCAACACGTAAAGCCTCCAGAACTCGGCCGAAAGTGGGGAACGGAGTGTCTTAACACGCTACTCCTCCCCACACCTTTCCCCCTCCCCTCTTTCTACCCTGTGGTGTGCGGAAAAAGTGCTGATTTTACCTAAATTATGAGTTAAGCCCCTTTTAGCCCTTACATACAACCGATAGATATATGATAAAGAAACAATACCAGTTCACACTTTAGTTTACATTTGGCATATTTCGTATCTATTACACCTCTGAAACAACATTGAAACGATTTTGAATATATTTCTAGATTAATATAAATATACAAAATATTTCAAGTTTTAAATAGCTTTTGATACACGTTGAATTTTACTATAAAATAATTTTTTGTATAACATATTAAGAAGCTCACCTTGTTCTAAGATAGAAAAGAATGAGACATCTGGGTTTTGTTAACATGATTTAGAATTTTACTATGAAACTAAAGTTTTACTACTAAATCTTTCTCTGTAACTGTACTTAATTTTGTTAAATTTTTTTAAACAATTTTTATTAATAAAAGTTTTATTAAATCAAAAGTAATTAAGAAAAATAAGAAAAAACATGCAACATGAAAGCTATAAAATGTGCTCGGAGTTTTAAATTTAGGAGCCTAAACTCGAGTGGTTTACTAATAACCTCTGAAGTCTATTATTCAAGCCCTAGCTCCATCATTAGATCACCTCGATGATACCATATTATTATAATGTCACAGCGAAGTTTTATGATACAATTAATACAATTGTCTCAAATTCTGTTTTTTAGATTTTATTATATTTAGTTACAAGTCGACCTAAAGAAAGCTTATTGTATACATACATTTTTATCCCTAATTTAGCACAATAGATAAATAAAACATAGTGTCAAAACACTCTCTTCTCCGTATTCTTATTAATTATAGTTTTTATTTTTTTCATATGGTATTTTTATATATATTAAAATTTATTAAGTTTTTGCACCCTTATTTAACTCTTTAAAACTACAGTAACATATAATAAATAAATTTATTTTAGTAAAAAATATATTTTTATTTACTTTTCTCTTTTTTGTTTAAAACTTCACAAGATCCACACTGCAAATGTTTTCTCTGATAATACGGAGCGAGCCTCTACAAGAGTCATTCGGTCTGACGTTCGTTAAGGAGTGGATATTGAAGATTTAAGTACTCTTTTTTCATAAAAATAAATATGATTATATATATACTTGAGAGAATAAAGAAAACATATGAAGTTATGATGAAACAGATTTTCAATGGAATTGTTAATAAATATAGAATTATACTTAATTATGAAAATACTTATTTAGAAAACGTATAAAAATTTGAACGTATCGGGACTCGAACCCGCGCCTTCTGGAAGCCGACCAGGCGCTCTGACCACTAAGCCATACGTTCTCATCAAGCTATGTCAAAATTCTTATACGCTTGTTACAACTTATTTTTGTTGTTAGTATCTCTGTGGGGAGGTTTTTTATACGTTTCCTAAATAAGTATTTTTCTTTCCTAAGTGTGGATTAACACTTTAAAAATGTTTAAAATAAATATATAATTGTTAATTCGATGTATTTTTTTTTTACTTTACGTTTTTCACGCATTTTTCATACATCTATCAGGGTAGGTAGAAAGAAATAGAGAATGTAGTGCTAGAACGTTCCAGAAAAAACTATAATTTAGGATAAATAATATAGAGCTCGTGCCACAGGAGCACAAGCGTGTTACTGTAAACACGCAACAGGTCGTGGTTTTGAATCCCACCGTAAGAAATGAAATATTTAATTTTATTTTGGTGTCGGGGTAAAGCACGGCGTTGAGTTCCGCCACTCAACACGCAATGCTTTCACAATTCGTCGGAAACTGGGGACCTGAATGTCTCAACACTAGGTTCCCTTTGGCTATCCTGGTGTGTGCGGGATGTAACGTGAAACTAAAAAAAATATATAACAAAGGAATTTATTGGATACGAACCAGTACGGCCAGAGGCCGGTCGTGGCGCAGCGGCACGAGGTGTGACTGCAAAACCGACTGGTTGTGGGTTCGATCCCCACTCGAGGAGATGAAATATTGGCTTAAATTTATATTTCCATTTCTTCGCTCTGGTGTCGAGGTTAAGCGCGTCGTTGAGTTCTGCCACTCAACACGCAATGCCTCCAGAATTCGGCAGAAAGTGGGGAACGGAGTGTCTTAATACTAGGTTCCCTCTGCCTACCCTGCTGTGTGCGGGATACAGCGTGAAGCTAATTTAACCAGTAATTATTATGCTTATCGAGTAATTTTACTAAAAACTACGATATCCCATAGGACTCTCGGGAAATCTCTGCAGGGTACACTTTATAAATATTAAAATTAAAAGATTCCATGTGATATTTTTAATATTTTATATTAATATATTGGTTTTTTGTCTTGTTAAACCTACATATATCCCGAGTGAATACAGTTAAGGAAAATACTAATTTCTAAATAGCTTCTTTTCTTTCTATTTTTATTTCTTTTTTTTTAGTATCACGTTGTATACCGCATATAGCACAATAGGCAGAGGGGAACCGAATGTTAGACACTCCGTTCACATTCATAACTCACCTTCTGACGAATTCTGGAAGCATTACGTATTTACGTGGCGGAACTCAACGCTTCACTTTTTCTTTCCAGAGCCGTCAAATGAAAATTAATAATTCCCCCCAGTGGAACATGAACCCACAACCATCACGTTAAAAATCAACTAAAAATAACTCAAATATGATTTTCAGGGTTTCATTTTATGAGCTTCTTAACCTTATGACTAAGAACACTAACTTTCTATTTTATACGAATTATATGATATAATAGTCTAACCATAATTTCCACACAACCATTTAAAATTATTTCGATCATAAATTTCGGTAGTGTCGTGGCACCGTGCCAAATTTTGAAGTATATTGCGTCGTTGACTACCAAAAGGCAATTTGCTTTACGGTCTAATGTTTACTATTTATTTATTCGGCACTAGCATCACACTACTAGCTCCTACTTAAAAATTTATAGCATTAATATTGCAAAGGAATTTTGCTATAAATTATTGCTAGGAGCCTCTGTGGAATAGTATTCTTATTGCTTTTCTTTGCCAAATTATGTATTTATCAATGCATAATGTACTAAGATGAATATACAATACAATAAACTGTATATTTTTTAATATACTTACATTTAAATGTTATTATAATCGAATCGGTAAAATAGTCAAATTGTTTAGATATTTTTGTGTTTTTTTGTTTATTTTAAAGAATGCTAATGGAGAGAATAGAGAATGGAATATATGGTCACTCCACCTACTCTGAAGAAGCCAAAACATCTACCGAATAATTCTATTCGGTTAATCCATAAAGATAACATTCTCAGTTATAAAATGTGCAAAATTGTTTATTTTTCACCTTGTTTCTTTTATATAGCAAGGTAGCCTTTATATAGTAAGGTATAGAGAATCCGATGTTATTATGATAAAAAATTTCCGTATGAATTCTTCGCATTGCCTTTCCACATATACTTTACATCCTAATAGTCACTACACTACTTATTCTATGTAACTCGAGATCTCCTCTTACTCATACACATCTCAAGTATCTACTTGTATTAATCATACAGAATTAAAGTATATTTTTTTAAGTATGCGGGATTTTAATTAAAATGCCACCAGATGTATCCATCTCCTGCATCAGAGTGCAGGGATGGAACAGGAAAATCTAATAAGCGAGGTGAACAGTCACTTGGATAAACATAGGAAGGGTTAAGGACCGATGAGAGGTGTGCGGTGACCATGAGTTTTCAAGGGCAAGGATGTTTAATAAATGTTTTTGTTCTTTTTTTGAAAAATATAGTGGTGTTTACACTGAAATATTAGTTAAAAGTTAGAGTCAAGACCTCCTGGAAAATATCGTTAAATTCGCTCATATATATACATAAAAAAAAAATTAAATTAAATTACATTAGCTTCACGCTGTATCCCGCACACAGCAGGGTAGGCAGAGGGAACCTAGTGTTAAGACACTCCGTTCCCCACTTTCTGCCGGATTCTGGAGGCATTGCGTGTTGAGTGGCAGAACTCAACGCCGCGCTTAACCTCGACACCAGAGCGAAGAAATGGAAATATAAATTTAAGTAAATATTTCATCTCCTCGAGTGGGAATCGAACCCACAACCAGTCGGTTTTGCAGTCACACCTTGTGCCGCTGCGCCACGACCGGCCTCACATATATATACATATCTTATATTATATCACGTTATTCGTTTCGATGCAAGCATATATACAGTGGGTTGCATCGAAATACGAAATATCGAATAACGTGATATAATACAATTTTTCCTCCATAAATGGATTATCCAATATATTTTTTTTTTTGAGGCCAGTCGTGGCGCTGGGGGCGGCGTTGGATTCCGCCACTCAACATGCAATGCCTTCAAAACTAGGCGGAAAGTGGGAAACGGTGTGTCTTAACATTAGGTTCCCTCTGCCTACTCTGCTGTGTGCAGGATATAACGTGAAGCTGATTTGATTTTGATTTATATATTTTTTTTCAATACAAACTAGTAATTAAGATTAGCTGGTCAAAACTCTTCAGTTTTATAATATAAGTTTTATATACAATTTATAAAATATTTCTTTATTATACTTAACACAACACTTTAAAATCAATAAAATGATCGATTTGTCATAAAGTCTCAACAAAGTGTGAAATTATAAAAACATCGAGAGTGCCAGATGTGTATAGCTCCAAGGTTATAAGAATCATCATTTTCACTTTCAACACATTCGGCATTCCCTTTAATGATTATATTTATGTAATACATGTTGCTTGAAACCGTTGATATCTTTTTAAACATGTTTCCAAGATATGTAATATAAAAATTTGAATTTTTATTACTTAATTAACCAAATAGCTCCATAGAATATTTTTTATTTTATCAGCTTCACGCTGCATCCCACACACAGCAGGGTAGGCAGAGGGAACTTAGTGTTAAGATACTTCGTTCCCCATTTTTTGCCGAATTTTGGTGGCGTTGCGTGTTGAGTGGCAGAACTCAACGCCGCACTTAGTCTTGACACCAGAGTGAAGAAATGGAAATATAAATTTAAGTAAATATTTTTAACTCGAGTATAATGAAATAGCTTGACTATTTTGTTCTTCTGATGAAAACTATGTGTATTTTTTACCTTTTTTTAGGGTTTCATTTTCTTTTCCGTCTGTTCATATAGTAAGACCACTTATCTTGAAATAGCGTGGAACCATCAAGCTAAAATTAATATCCAATATTTTTGTCTCGGTCCTTTGGGGCACAGAAAACTTAAGCTTCTGAGTTAATGCAATCAAAAGATACGAGCATTTATGGACCTACAGTTCTCTTTGGCACGAGGTGAAATATTATAATACAAAGAAAGAAAAAAATCCAAAATGTAAAAAATATTAATTTTCACAGAAATAAAATATTACAAATTTATATTTTTAGTTAATTTCATAGTACTTCAAATGACTGCATAGAATCGCGTTTTTTTTATTTTTGCAAACATATAAATTAAAGAAGTGAACTATGAAGAAAATTAGATATGCAAAAAAATTACCGTTATGTCAAAATTTTCTTCATCAATGTTTATGTACTAGACTAAACAAGGATAATGAACCTGCTCATTACTGTTTTTATTCCCTTACTCTGGTAACAAAATAAAGTGACTTTTTTTTCTTTATAGTGACTCTTTTTTCTTTATTATTTACTTAAATTTATATTTCCATTTCTTCGCTTTGGTGTCGAGGTTAAGCGCGGCGTTGAGTCCTGCCACTCAACACGCAATGCCTCCAGAATTCGGCAGAAAGTGGGGAACGGAATGTCTTAACACTAGGTTCCCTCTGTCTACCCTGCTGTGTGCAGGATACACCGTAAAGCTGATTTATTTTTTGATTTTTTTTCTTTATATTTTCATTTCTTCGCTCTGGTGCCGAGGCAAAGCGCGGCGCTGAGTTCCGCCACTCAATTCCCAATCCCTATAGAACTCGGCGGAAAGTGGGAACGGAGTGTCTTAACACTAGGTTTCCTCTGCCTACCCTGCTGTGTGTGGGATTCAGCGTAAAGCTGAAGCTATGGTATCGTGATGGTTTTTACTATTTTGAGATATGCTATCAGTACAGCTTGCCCATGCTTATCGGGCTTGACCCTTTATTACTAAAATTGAGGGAAATTTAAGAAACGAAGTGTCTTAACACTACATTTCCCCTTCCTATTCTCCTATATGCGGAAAACAGCAAAAATATATTTATAATAAAAATCGCAAAAGACCCAAAATCACCTTCAAAATGGCTACCCTACTTCTCATTGAAGCGCCCCAGCACGCACATATTGTATGGTAATTACTGCGCGTGCGTCGTGTACGATAGTCCCGACGCGGACTAGAACAGCTGTACGTACTATGAGGAAGTGGTCGTATGAAATACAAATGGATTGTTAGTAATTAAGGAAGCTAGAGGAGCTGGTGACGCGTACGATACGCGTTGCCATAGCAACGTGTATGTCATATACACGTATATACGAATGTGTGTTCTGTCAAATGTATGGTGGTGTGTGTTATGTTTGTTTTATTAATATTAAGTATTTATTATGCCAAAAAAAGTAAAAAAAAACGATTTGGCATTTCTCTATACCAATAAACTATAATTTGCTGAATTTGATATTCCTCTGTTCGTGAGTTATCTACAAAGTTTTTCCTTTATGTATTGATATACAGATATGCATACTTCATATATGTATAAAGTAGTGGTTGTGGTTTCAATTCTCAGTCAGAGAAATTGAATAAATTTATTTCCTTCTTCTGGTAGAGATGGCACAAGACAAAGTGCGAGGTTATGTTCCGCTACTAAACACACAATATTTTGAAAATTAGGCGGAAAGTGGGAAACAGAGTATACTAACATTAGGTTCCTTCTGCCTACTATGCCTTCGCGGCACCCTTGTATAAATACATAATTACCAACTGAGTCACGATGGTACCTTAATATACTGTTATTGAATTTTTGACAAATATATAAAATTAAATAAAATTAGCTTCACGCTGTATCCCGCACACAGCAGGGTAGGCAGAGGGAACCTAGTGTTAAGACACTCCGTTCCCCACTTTCTGCCGAATTCTGGAGGCATTGCGTGTTGAGTGGCAGAACTCAACGCCGCGCTTAACCTCGACACCAGAGCGAAGAAATGGAAATATAAATTTAAGTACAAATATATAAAATTCTATCATTATCAGTCAATTCCAAACCATTAATTGCCAAATAAATCGATAGGCAATAAAAAAACAGCGATTTCTACAAATACATTACGTAAAATGTTTGAAATGTAAATTATTTAAATGTACATACAAACATACATAGGCATTATAGTAAAACGATTACTTAGAATTTTAAATTAGGTACTTTCATTAAAACAAAACGGAAGTAAAAACTTATTTAGAAATGCCACAGAGTAGATAACTATAGACATTTTAATATTCAATGTGTTTATGTAACTATTGATTGCTATTACTTGGCCTGTTTGTATTCTACTTTAATTCTACTTGAGGTCCGTATCCCGCACACAGTAGGCACGGCAGGCAGAGGGAACCTAGTGTTAAGACACTCCGTTCCCCACTTTCTGCAAAAATCTGGAGGCATTGTTGAGTGGTAGAACTCAACGTCGCGCTTAGCCTCGACACCAGAGCGAAGAAATGGAAATATAAATTGAAGTAAATATTTTATGTCCTCGAGTGTGGATCGAACCCACAACCAGTCGGTTTTACAGTCACACTATGTTCCCCTGCGCCACGACTGGCCTACCAACATACATTTTCTTATATCACTTACTTTCTTAGTACAAGAGTAAAAATGTCAATGAAATTAAATATTTTCTTAATTTGACTTGACAACAATTAATTATAAGAAATATATATATCTAGGTTGGCCATGTTGGATCAAGGAATTTCGACCATTTAAACTCGAGGCAGTTTTGAACGAATGGCAAAAGCATTTTCGGGTCAAGTTTCTTTTTACGGCATAATAATGTATCATTGGAAACTTATAATTGGCCTTAAGAAGAATTTTTCGCTTTAATCTATAAGAAACAAATAAACAAATATGGTTATAATTTACATGTGAGGGCAATATCGATAAATCGATTTTGCATATAGTTACTATATTGGAAGAACTTTTATAAAAGAAGATTTTTATTGTTGTTTGTTATTTTGTAAAATTGTGACATCATTTTTTTGATATTTATGTATATTTTTTTTGTATTTAATTGCTCAATGATGTTGTGCAAATAAATAAGTACGTATACAGAGTGTTTTTGTTAGCACAACTTTAAATGAAACCACAGTTTTAACTACTTTATAAAAGCCTAACACATTTTTTCTTCTCAAAAATAAAAAGTGATTTTTTTAAAACAAAATAAATAATAAAATTATCGAATCAAATAATGATTTATGACGCACGCAGGCGTCCTATCCTATAAATCCTATCAATAAACCTATCAAACGGAAACCGCCGCATATGCCTCATTCCGAAATCGAGTCGTAGGAATTGGCGGCGAAGTTCAAAGTTGTTTAGTAGTATCTTTGTAGTAGTAACTATACGTAACTGCGTCACACGGAATACAGGTATGGATAAACATCGTAAAATGTAAAAAAAATCCTACGTCTAAACTGTTGAGGTATCTTGATTAATTTCTTTAGGTATATATAGGTTTAAAATATTGTACGATATGTGCTATTCCCGTAAAAGGAGCGCTGACGCTTCCACCCTGTATATATTTTTTTTCAAAAATATATTTTTTTTATGGAAAAGACAAGGCAAACGAGCGTTCGGGTCACTTGAAGGTAACGTAAGTGACGGTAAGGTAAGTGACTACTGCCGCCCGCTACCCCGTGCAACACCAGAGGAGCTACAGGTGCGTTGCCTGCCTATAAGGTGGATTGGGCGCCGGAGCCCAGCATTACCTGATGCGAAACGCAGTGGCATAAAGCCACTTCATGACGCCGGTTTTAAATGCCGGGGGTGGTAATGATCCGGTCGAGTCTACCCATGCGTGTAGCCATTGCTGGCGACGTGACTCTACCATACGTACTTTAGTCACCTCTTACGACACCACCAGTACCAGGATGATCCTATTCTAGGCCGGGATCACACGGCAAATGTAGGTACTGTAAAAAATATATATAACCGTATTAATATAATATGTAAATATCGATTTTGTTTACAATATTTAAATTTTCAAAAGCAAACCGAGAGCGACTTAATAGTATGCACCAAAATCGATATTTCACACGGGGTCGCAAAAAAATCGAAATCGATCATTAATTATGAATATTTTTATATTTCATTTACGCACATAAAGTGAATTAAATAAGGTAATAACTTGTTCTATGAACCAGATAGGTTTCAAGTAGTGATTGTTGATTTAAATTTCCCTTTTCTGTTACTGTCGTTTTTTTAAATAAATATTTATTATAGTTAAAAGAGGCCGTCGTGGCGCAGGGGCACAAGAGTGTAACTGTAATGCGACGGCTGTGGGTTAGACCCTATTTATATTTTCATTTTTTAGGTCTGGTGTCGAGGCAAAGCGCGGCGTTAAGTTCCGCTACTCAACACGCAATACCTCCCAAATTTTGGGGGAAAGTGGGGAACGGAGTGTCTCAAGACTAGGTTCCCTCTGCCTACCCTGCTGTGTGCGGTTTACAGCGTGAAGCAGATTTAACCATATATTGTTTCTTATAGAAATAAGCCATTAGAGGCTAATCGTGGCGCAAGGACTCAAGGAAATGAAATTTTATCCTTTTATATAATGAATATTAAAGTTTGAAATGGATGTTTGTTCCACTTTCACGCAAAAACTACTAAACGGATTTCAATGAAATTTTACAGTAATATAGTTTATATACGTCAGAATAACGCATAAGTCACAATTTACGTAAATATTTTACATAATTTGGTTATTATTATGACTCCACAATATATCTATTTATATATCTCTATACTAATATTTTAAAAACATATGTGATATCACCTCCACATAAGATAAATGGAGAGATCCCAAGTGTGGACTAAGAACATGTATGGATGTGAGATCACTTATAGATATATAAGATCACATGTGAGGTAGTAACATCCCACATGTGGAAGTGAGATCACATAATAGATAACACACGTAATCTCACGTCCACACATGTGAGCTCTTCATATATTATGTAGATGTGTGAGTGTATATGGACGAGAGGCCATATATGTCTAAATGAGAGATTTCATATGTAGATGAGAGATCATACGTCTCTATAGTATACTATAGCCTATATAAATAAAAACGCGAATGTATCGAATTGTGATTTTATATAAAATAAATAATAGCGTTGCTTAAATGCGTGAAGCCTCGACCAGATAGCTTGTATTTAATATTTTAATAGGCCTGTAGCCAGCCGTGACGCAGGGGCACAAAGTGTGACTGTAAAACCGACTGGTTGTGGGTTCGATCCCCACTCGAGATGAAATATTTACTTAAATTTATATTTCCATTTCTTAGCTCTGGTGTCGAGGACAAGCGCGGCGTTGAGTTTTGCATTAGAATTTGGCAGAAAGTGGGGAAATGAGCGTCTTAACACTAGGTTTCCAGGTTTCTTCTGCCAACCTTGCTTTATGCGGGATACACTGTCAAGCTGAAAAAAATAATTTTCAAGGATCAAACCCAAAACCATACTACTAATTTACAAACGATACAGTAAAAACATTTAACATTTACAAAGCGAAAATTTGTAAATTTTAATATTATAAAATAAATCAAACGAACAGTTCAAAAGCTAAATAAACAGCGTGGCTTTTTGAAGTTGAAAAACCAATTTTACATGAACTTTCATCTAAACTCGTCGACGTGTGAAAACTAGGCGTGGAAAACGTGCGCTTATATGTTAACTGACACGGCTGACAAAAACATTTTTGGAATATTAATAGAATTTACTGACTCTCAGTTGTTTTAACCGACTTTGAAAAGGAGGATTTTTGTTTTTTTTTGTATGCACTCATGTTATTCGATTGCTTGCTATACATACTTATGTATACATACCTATGTATAGCAAGTAAAGTAATTAAATCGATCATTTTTTAAATTGGAAGACATTTTTTTCTTTAAATTAGTGCGTATAACACGCAATGCCTACAGAATTAGGAGGAAAGTGGGGAACGGTGTGTCTTAACACTAGGTTCCCTCTGCCTACCCTGCTTTGTGCGGGATACAGCGTGAAGCTGATTAAGTAGATATAGTTTTAAACTCAGTGATTGTGATATTTGAGTTATTTGCTTGTTGGTGATACAATAAATATGTTAATTTCAAATGTGTTTAGATTTAGAATTAGTATTTAGTATAACTAATCTTTGAACGTCACTGTGTCAAATGTCAGATGTCAGAACTATAATATGGTCTTCCTACTGACACTTTTCCAACCTAACGGCACTCCAATTACTGTCTACTGCTCCTTTAAAAGTTATATTGGCAAGCAGAGTTTAACGCTGAAATCTGCCTGTCCAGTAAAATTTGAACTTGTAACCGTCTTGCATCGTTAATATTAGGCCCTTATTTATAGCGTCGATGCGGTCTATATGATAAATTTCTCGCATTTTCTACACATAACGTACCAGTGAGTCAGTGAAACAGAACAAGAAAATAAAACTATTAAATAATTAAAAATAAACAAATAAATCAGTTTTACGCTGTATCCCGCACACAGCAGGGTAGGCAGAGGGAACCTAGTATTAAGACACTCCGTTCCCCACTTTCTGCCGAATTCTGGAGGCATTGCGTGTTGAGTGGCAGAACTCAACGCCGCGTTTAATCTCGACACCAGGGCGAAGAAAATGGAAATATAAATTTAAGTAAATATTTCATCTCCTAGAGTGGGGATCGAATCCATAACCAGTTTTACAGTCACACCTCGTACCGCTGCGCCACGACTGGCCTCAAATTAAATATTAAATAATTCATTAAGCCTAATAGAAATCGAACCCACAACCGTCGCGCACACACAAACATAGACAAAAAAGGGGTCAAAAGCCAACATAACCGAGGTGTTAATTGATTAAAGATTTCTTCTAACTTAATACCTACTTCAGATTAAACTTTCTATAATTCATCAAGTTGTCAACATTGATAAACGGTACTCAGCCGTTGATACCGTCAAGTGCAATGGCGACCACCCTCGATGGCTATAAAGTAAATAGAAATAAGATAAGACGACACGCTGTGGATTATAACGATAGTATAATTGATCGAAATTGAGTTTCTACGGATATGTTCTAAAAAAAAATTAAATTAGCTTCACGCTGTATCCCGCATACAGCAGGATAAGCAGAGGGAACCTAGTGTTAAGACACTCCGTTCCCTATTTTCTGCCGAATTCTGGAGGCATTGCGTGTTGAGTGACGGAACTAAGCGTATATGCGTGATACAGCGTGAAGGTAAACAAAAGCTTAGTGTGGAATAATATTCCACACCAAGATTTTCTTTTTTAAAAACTTATAGCAATTTGACACATAGCGGGAATCAAACCCGTGCTTCGACTCTTAGACGTCTTGTAAGAAGCGCGGGTTCGAGTCCTGCAACGTACCTACTAATCTAGAACTGCTGTTGGCTTTACTATATCAATATTCAGTTTCATTTGCCACGTTTCATAGTCATTTTGATTATTAATTATTTTGAGGCCAGTCGTGGCGCAGGGGCACAAAGTGTGACTGTAAACCGACTGGTTGTGGGTTCGATTCCCACAGGTAATGAAATATTTATTTACCGTTTTTTTTGTTCGCATTGGTGTCGAGGCAAATTTCGGCGTTGAGTTTCGCCACTAGACACGCAATGCTGACAGAACTCGGCGAGAAGTGGGCGGGAGTGTATTAACACTAGGTTCCCTTTGCCTACCCTGCCGTTTGCAGGATATAGCGTGTAGCTGATTTAAAATTATAAACATTAAATTTCTAGTACAAGAATTCTTATTACTAAATATTTTTTTTGTTCTTATATCACGTATTATATAAAGAAATTAAATATATAATTTACGGTACACATAAAGTGGATTACGAATAACCTACTTAATCATAATAATTATAATATATCAAAACATAAAAGTCATATTAAAAAATTCTCAACATCAATTACTATGGTTATATAAAAGAAATTATATACTGTGAAAAATTTAATTTGCATTTTTTTATATCTTCACGCTTTTTAGACATTATGTGTAGATGGAGACAGTAGATATACGAGTATATCTCTCTGTTCTTTCCTTCTCCGTCTTAAAGATGCGGATCTTAACCCCGCTGCTGTATCATCATGCTGTATCTCGCATGTAGCAGAGTAGTTAACACACTTCACTCCTTATTTTCCACTGAATTTTGGAAGAATTACGAGTCGAGTGACGAAAATTTGCCTGGACACCGAAGTGAAGAAATAAAAATATTAAAAATAAATCACATTAAATCAGCTTCATACTATATCCAGTACACAACAGGGTAGGCGGAGGGAACCTAGTATTAAGACACTCCGTTCCCCACTTTCTGCCGAGTTCTGGAGGCATTGCGTGTTGAGTGGCAGAACTCAACGCCGCGCTTTGCCTAGACACCAGAGCGGAGAAATGAAAATATAAAAGTATCAAATATTTGATTTCCTCGCGTGAGAATCGAACCCACAACCTATCGCGTTTACAGTCACACGCTGAACTGGCCACACACACAGCTTTCTTGTTTATTTGAGATTCAAAGGGACAAATGCGTAGTGCATTACTGCCTTGAGTTCTGTATAAACGAATTCACAATACAATGCACTTCGTCTAACATGACAAAAGACGTCATAATGTTAGGTATTTTCTTGCTTTCATTTTTCCTGTTTTGTTTAATGAAACATCCTGTAGAATAAAGAAAAAAATATGTTAAAATATTCAGAACTAAAATTACGAAATACATTTTTTTATTGTTTTATGAACGTTCGATAATATATGCAGTATAATGTGTAAATAAATAAAATAAATAAATCAGCTTCACGCTTTATCCCACACATAACAAGGTAGGCAGAGGGAACCTAGTGTTAAGACACTCCGTTCCTCGCGTTCCGCAGAAGAAAAACGCCACGCTTTGTCTCGACACGAGAGCAGAGAAATGGAAATATAAATTTAAATAAATGTTTCAATAAATATTTCGTCTCCTCAAATGGGGATCGAACTCACAACCAGTCGATTTTACAGTCACACTTTGTGCCTCTGCGCCACTCTGTAGAGCATAGTAATAAGTCCCTTCTTTTTTTCAGCTTCACGCTGTATCCCGCATGTAGCAGAGTGGCAGATCAAGCCTAGTGCTATCACACTCCGCTCGCCACTTCCCTATCAAAAAAAATCCTTCAATAATCTAAAAAAAATATTACACTTACATTGAAAAGTAGAAGCATTTACCTCTACAGATATACCAGAAATGTAAACATTCCAAAATAGATTCGAACCCATAACACCAACCACAATACGACAAGACATTTCATTTCACAGTAAACTTCAACGGGAACCCAAATACGGGAGCGAAGCGAAGCTAGTTCGCTATAAATTTTACCAATAACTCTATATAAATTATTGATTATGTTAAAGCGATTTTAGTAATGGCCGCGGGTATTATTATAGGCTATATAAATTTTATTTGCTAATTGATAGCCAAGAACGAACGTTGGAAAGCACGTTTAGTATAATAATGTATGAGAGAGAGAGAAATCTTTTTCGATATTGATTAATCACTATGTTAAAGAGAAGTGTATTTGGATGGATGGATTTTTTTTTGTTTTTATAAAAATAAAATCAGCTTCACGCTGTATCCCGCACAGCAGGGTAGGCAGAGGGAACCTAGTGTTATTAAGACACTCCGTTCCCCACTTTCTGCCGAATTCTGGAGGCATTGCGTGTTAAGTGGCTGAACTCAACGCCGCGCTTAACCTTGACACCAGAGCGAAGAAATGGAAATATAAATTTAAGTAAATATTTCATCTCCTCGAGTGGGGATCAAACCCACAACAAGGTTTTACAGTCACAACTCGTGTCGCTACGCCACGACTGGCCTTTTGTTTTTATGGTTCATACAATTTGTTTAAGGTGTATGTGATGGTTGTGTATGGGTTTGATTTAGTGGTTGTTTAAGAAGGCTCTATTGCTACTGTAGTTTATTAAAGTTCGAGGTATATTTTTCATATTTTGAAAAAGTTAAATATAGTTAAATTTCTTTTCTTCATCAAAATATCTTATAATATAATAGAAGAGCTCCTCCACTCAACTCTCAGTGTCTTGAATTGGTGCGGAAAGTGGAATATCTTGACACTACTACTGTGCTTGACCGAATACAGTGATTGTGGATTTCTGTCTACCGGTGCAATATTTATATTTATAATACAAAAAATTGAGGCCAATCGTGGGAAGCCCAAGTAAACAAGGGCTGTAAACGCAACTGGTTGTGGGTTCGATTTCCACTCGAAGAAATTAAATATTTATTTAAGCTTATATTGGCAGAACACCAGAGCAAAAAATCTTATTCTTTGCCCTGGTGTTCTGCAAAGCACGAGATTGAGTTCCGCCATGTTGAGTTCAGCGGAAAATAGGAAATGAAGCGTTTTAACACTAGGTTCCCTCTGCCTACCCTGTGTGCGGTATACAGCAGGAAGCTAACGAAGCAGGAATCCCTAAATTAAAAATCCCTAATTAAATATTTAATTGAAGTGAGTCAGGCATACTATTTTCAAGAAATTAATGTAAATTAAAATATTCCTACACATTATTTTTTTATCTATTTTTTTCTGAATACGTTGTGGGTTCAGTACTCATTTAGGGGGATTATTTTCTAAATATGCTACATAAAGGGTAGAACTGAGAAAATTAAATAAGTTTTACAAAGTTTGTTATGTTTATGTTATGTGTAACAAAATTTAAGGCCAGTAGTGGCGCAGTGGCACAGAGTGTGACTGTAAAACCGACTGGTTGTGGGTTCGATCCCCACTCGAGGAGATGAAATATTTACTTAAATATATATTTCCATTTCTTCGCTCTGGTGTCGAGGCTAAGCGCGGCGTTGAGTTCTGCCACTCAACACACAATGCCTCCAGAATTCGGCAGAAAGTGGGGAACGGAGTGTCTTAACACTAGGTTCCCTCAGCCTACCCTGCTGTGTGAAGCTGATTTGTAACAAAATTTACGTTGACGCCTTCGTGACGCCGCGGCACAGTGTCTAACTATAAGCGCGACCGCTGTGGGTTCGATTCCTATTGTCGACCATGAATTATTTTCATTTCCGTGTATATAGTCGAGTTCCACCAGTCAACACACAAAGCTATCAGAATTGTTCGATAGATGAAAAACGGAGTGTCTTGACACTAGTCTTCCTCTGCCATGCTGTTGTGTGAATACATTGGGAATTTAAAAATAACAAAAATATTTTCTTTAGCTTGACAGCTGAAACAAAATATTTTTATTAAATTACATCAATACAAACAAGCTTCCCCTTAACCAATACAAATCTAATATTTCTAATCAAATTTACTATGTTTCAAAACGGAGTCCTTTCCAAATGATTTATTCCATCCGGGTTTTGAATGTCATTTGAGCTAATATATAAAATATATATTATTTTGCAATCATTTAGAGTGCTATTAGCACATCTAATTTTGTAAATATATTTTAAGATATTGAAATTTCGTATATATATCTATATATATAAAAGGACTTGTGCTGACTGACTGAGGTAAGACGCACGCAGAGCTGTAACCGCTGATGGTAGAAACGTGAAATTTGGGCAGATGTTTATTTTCATATTCTGGACATCCACTAAGAAGGGAATTTGAAAAATTTTAACCCTAAAGGGATGAAATAGGGGTTGAAAGTTTGTATGGAAAAAAAAAATAATCTAAACCGATTTTTATAAAATTTGAAATTCAGACTCTTAAAAACATTTCATTGAACACCTGTTTCATGGTTTTTTAGAATTCACCCCCTAAGGGTTCAAATAAGGGGTTGAAAGTTTATATGGAAAAATCTTTAAATCGTCTCCGATTTTTATAAAAATGTAAATTCAGGCTGTTAAAAATATTTTATTGAACACATGTATCGTGGTTTTTTTTAGAATTCACCTCTAAGGCTGTAAATAAGCGGGCGAAGCCGCGCGCGCCCACTAGT